>CM045760.1:144460749-144678249 GCA_025200525.1 Camellia lanceoleosa | reverse complement strand
TCCTTTGCTTTATTTTTTTTTTCAATGTAATTTCTTCTGTTTTTCTACTAGGAGTTGTTGCCTTTTATATAAGCAATGAAATTTGTAAAATGAGACTATTAATCACAGGGGTGAGAATGTAATTTCTATAATATCAAGAGGTGAGATGTAATCAGACCAAACCTCATGGAATGTTAGTGCAATTTACCCTAAAAATTAAGGGTGAATATAGTTCGATTTGGTTCGATTTTAAAATAGACCACAACTAAACCACTACTTTATGAAAAAAACTTGAATAAATCGGTGGTACATGCTATTGGCATTACCATCCAATCATTTCTTGTCTTTTATCTTCAATGTATATGTGTCACCTGAAAATTAGAGTTTATCTTTTACATCATGTGGTTTAATTGTGTGTTGGTGATATCACATCAGCGGTATCACCATTACACTATATTTTTACTCTTACTTTATATATTGAACGAGTGCCTACAATAAATATAACACACACATATATTTATATTTAAATGGTCGGGTTCAATTTCAAATAAAAAACATAATTATAAAATTACAAATTGAATCGTAAAATACGTTTTGCTTGTTATAAGAAACAGAATCAAATTGTAAATCGATCAGACCAGATTAAAGACCAGAGGGGATGCCCCTGCTAAAAATAAGTAGGGGACGAATGTTCCTGTCAAAAATGGACAACAACGGTGAAGCAGCTTGGACGGTCAACTGTTGATAAATATTCAATCAACTTACTCGTTGGTCTACGTTCCCACCCATCTACTATCGTATGATCTTGGCAGGTGAACAGCCCAGTGTCTCAAATCACAATTGTAAATTTATTCACACAGCAATACATAAATATGTAATATTTAATTAGTTGATTTTTAATTTTTAATAGAATCACTCAATTCATAAAAATTATGTATTATTTACATTTGTATGAACAAGTTCACACTTCTTATTATGTGGTATGTATGCATATATTTTCATAACTAGGATTGTAAGATAAATAGAATAAATGAAATTAATTGTTTAAAATGAAAAATTTTGGTGACGGAACGGAACCAACCAAAATTTCATATTTTAATAATTTATTTATTTATTTTATATATTGTAGTAGAACATAAATCACCAATATTATACATTTTACAATAATAATTAGCAGGTGAGATATTTATAGAGTATTTTCATCATTCTCTCTCTATTTATTTCCAAGAATTCTTTATATTCTTATAAAATCTTTGAGTCTCTTATGAATCATCATTTAGTTTAAAAAAAAATAAAATAAAAAAATTGAACTGTGATATCGGTCCGTTTTAATTTCTCAATTAATAAAATTAAAAAATACAATCTAATGCTAATTTTTTCTTAACCCGACTAAATCAAATTACTTAAAATGATAGAACAAATTGTGCTCATGGTCTTGTGTCTTACTTCCGTGTTTGTGAAGGAGAGAGTTGAACCTTTTTAGTATATTAATTTAATAATTATAAATTATTTTTGAGTTAGATTATTTAAAAGTTTTATTTATAAATATTATGGTAGTTCAGGTTTTATTTATTTTTTTTGAGCAAATATAAGTCCTATTTAGTAAAACTGAAAATATTATCAGTTTTTTTTTCAATTTTTAAAATTAAGAATATTATCAATTTTGTAAGTAATGTTCTAGATAATTATTTCACTAATTGATGAAACAAAAACAGAGCATGGGATTAAACGTTTTTGCCCTTCTATTTATTAGTTTGATTCAACTATTCAATAAAATTGAAAACATTAACAGTTTTTTCCAGTTTTAAAACCGAAAACATTACCAGTTTTTTCATTTTTAAAGTTTTATTTTATTTTTATTTTTTTTTAAAATTTTGCATATCAATGCTCCATCATCATACTTCTTTATAGACACAAAATTTTCAATTTTGTATAAAAACATAATTAGTTTTTTCAAATTTTTCGCAAATAATTATTTTTTAGTTTTTTTTTAATTTGAAAATTGATATTTTAAAGTTTTGAAAATTAAAATAAATGTCAAATTATCATCTTCCTTTATAGATAATCATAAATGACGAACAATTATTATTTGAAGGACAATTCTGACTATTAAAAATTTAACTAGACTTGAAAGTCTAAAATATCTTAGTTAAAACTTAATAGAATTTAAGTTTATAAATTAAGATTGATGTATAAATGTCTCATTATTTTTTTTTAATAATAAAAATAGAACAAATTGAGATTATAGAATAGTGCACATACGGAGGTTGCAATAAGCTTTTACGTTCCACCACTGAAAAATCCCAAAAAGTTGAATAAGAGTTTGAACTTGTAAAGTGGTTTAATATGGGTTCTTTTTCGAGAGCTAGCATCTTCCAATCTTTTTGAAGAGCTATTTCTCCATAATAAAGATTATTTGACAATCCATTTTGAGTGATATAAAACCTAAAAATGTCTTGTATTTGGTCTATACACCTTTAATTTTGTTGTAATATGGTTATTTTGTCATATGCCCTAAACCGGAAAAAAAAAAAAAAAACACATGCAAAATTAGAAGGACCAAATAATAGAGATCATCGGTGCAATGAATATATTATTTGCTTTGAATTTCACTTTGGTTCCTCTAATTTTACACATGATTTTTTCCCCTCCAAATTCTAACAGTAAATGACGTAGGGACATATTGTAACAAAATTAAAAATGTAAGGATCAAATTGTTCAAACTAAAATTACAGAGATTAAAGTGACATTTTACTTAAATTACGTGAACTAATAATATAATTTACTATGCTGGTTATGATTCACACTATACTAAATTTAAATCTATATTACATAAATTAAAATTATAAACATTTATTTATTTGTTTCTAGATGCATGAAATTCCTATCGATAAAATTAAGAAAATTCCACCAACTTTATTCAATTCATCAAAGTTGTCTATGAACTTAGGTATATACACCTAATATTCCTCATCTACCCCATGGGCATGGCCCCAGGTTACTATAATCACCAGGAAGCTTCACTCTCCACATTACAATTACAGTTGACCTCTAATGTGTTTAACATCTTTGTATAGAGATTGAGCTATTGACACATCTATAAAATCATAGCAAAAACTCCAAACAAGCATTATCAAGAGAAAAAGGTGTTTGGGGTGACAAAGATAATATAGATTTATTGGCTTTGGCTAGCAATGAACTTCACTATGTTGCCTCATGACTGTGTTTCTACAATTCTTTCTTTCACCTCCCCTCTTGATGCATGTGGGTTGTCACCGGTTTCGACTTCCTTTCAATCAGCGGCAGACTCTGATGATGTCTGGGAGAGATTCTTGCCGTCTGATTATCGGGACATTGTGTCGAGATTGGTCACTCCTTTGAAGTTTTCTTCGAAGAAAGACTTGTATTTTCTTCTCTGCAATCTCATTCTCATTGATGGTGGTAACAAGGTTGGTTCATCGATTTCATAAGTTTAAGTGCACGTATTTGAGTCTTACATAATGTGAGGTCTGCGCTTTAGCTCATATTTGTATTTCATGAATTTTATGTATCGATGATTTTTAAAACAACCATTTTGTTTTTGTTCATGAATGATCTATACACATTGAGATAAAATATGCATGATTGAGATCATCTTAATGGGTCATGTTGTTGGTCCAAAATATTAGAGAAATGTATACTAAAAAATAAAGGAAAAATACAAATACACATCTTATGATTTGTTTAAAATACAGATTGTCATCTGTAGTTTAAAAATTTACAAATATCTCTTTGTTAGAATTTTTTATTTAACAAAATTAACTGAAAAAATGAAATTCCTAATTTCTATCCTATATAATAATAAATTTATCTGAATTATTAATTGAAATATATTTGTGACATTATTAAAAATTATTAATTAATTTGGTGATTTATTAATAAAAAGGGTTATTTATTATGAAATTAAAAATTTCAAGGGGTGAGATGTATTTTTCATAATCAAAAGGAATAATTTGTATTTTAAGTAAATCGTAAAGAGTTTATTTCTGTGAACTTATTTATTTATTTAAAGCATTTTCTTTATAAAAATGATGAATGGTTGCGTACTTATTTTTAATTTTTTTCCCCCTATGTAATCCAGAGCTTCACATTAGAGAAATTATCAGGCAAGAAATCTTACATGCTGTCTGCAAGAGAGCTTTCCATTAAATGGAGTAATGAACCAATGTATTGGATCTGGGAATCGGTACCTGATTCAAGGTTACTCTCTCTCTCTCTCTCTCTCTAGTTGCACAAAATAAAAATACACCAACGATCCTTATATTTTTTTTCTTATGTCATTTTAATTCCTACACTTTTAATTTGTTCAATTTTGACTTAATTTTAAATATTGTGTTAATTTAGTCTAGTTGATAGTGTCGTTAATGTTTTTGATGGAAAATAATCATTGAATCGGTTAAGGTTAACTTACTAAGTTTAGTAAATTTATAATTTTAATCTTAAAAATATAATATATGCCACTTATATACGAACTTTTAATTAAAAAATGTTAAGAGTTGTAATCTCTTTGACCAAATTAAAATAAAGTCATAAACTGAAGGTTAAAATTGAACTAATTAAAATTATAAGAATTAAAATGATACAAGAACCAAAGTACATCGATTATTATTGTAATTTGTTCAAAAAATTAATACATGATTGAGATCTATTGTAAGTGTTATGTGGGCATGCTTGAAATAAATCTGAATACTACAATAAATTAAAATTTTAGAAACAAAAATTAAGGGATAAAATTATTTTTAAGAGACTATTTTAATTATCAAAAGTGTTATTATTGTATTTTTAACAATGAAATTGGACATTTAGTGATTAATTACTATTCTTTTTGGACCGAAATTTATGTCTAAAAAAATTAACTATTTTGGAACCAAATTATTTTATCTGCATTTATTAACGACATTTCAAAATCTTGTCAATAAAAGTCATTTTTTGAAAAACTTTTTGAAACGAATTTAGTCATTTCATCATAATTTTCTTGACAAATTTTTGTGATAAATAGAGTTTTCCATGATAATATTCCCTTCCCTTTTAGGTTTTCTGAGGTGGCTGTTCTGCGAACAGGTTGGAGGTTAGAAATTCACGGCAGGATCGAAACTCGAATGCTATCACCAAACACATCATACGGAGCTTATCTAATCGTGAAAATCTCAGAAAATGCTCATGGTCTTGATTCCATACCCTCAGAGATCTCGGTTAAGGTAGGGAACAATGTAGTATCTTCTAACACAACTTATCTACGGTGTCCTAAAGATGACAAGAAAAAACGGCAGATGCAGAGCCTGTTTTATGCGAATCGAACGCAGATGTTGAGGTCAAGGTTAGTGAACAATGGGGAGGACACACGAGTCCTCCCCAGTGAAAGAGAAGATGGGTGGATGGAGATTGAGCTTGGAGAGTTCTTCATCAATGGTGGTGATGATGCCAATGAGGAGGTGGAAATGAGTTTGATGGAGGTGAAGGGGTACCAGCTTAAAGGTGGTCTTATTATTCAAGGCATTGAAGTGAGGCCTAAACACTAATCAGCCCAATTTGTTTTTAGTTAGTAGTTCAACAATGTTACAAACTTAGGAGAAAAAAATTATTCAAAATTTAACCTTGATGATCAATATTTACTCAAAGTGTGACTCTACAATAAGAAATTTAAATATATACCATAAATTTAAAATTCTTAATAAATTTCTGGGCCCTTATGTGGTTTAATAGACATGGTTATGATAGTTAGGATATCTCCAAATGGGAATTGGCAGTGTAGGTCCTCCTTTTTTATTATTCTCTTCACGGAATGGGAGCAATTATTGGTTACTGATTGGATATTTGTTAGATGGTGTCCTACTCGAACATGATCAATATTAGTATTTGATAACTTAATTTGGTATTTCAAAAATACATATATTATTTAAAAATTATTAATTAAATTTTTTTAATAATCACAATTTGTATTATTTAAAAATTTAAATGATTATTGAAACGTAAATTAAAAATTAATTTTTTTTAAATATACAATTATTACTTAGTATTAATAGATTTATAACTGTTTATTCATAAGCAACGAGTTATAAAATTTTAAGAAGTAAAATTATTACTACTTAATATTAAGTTTTTATTTATTTATTATTTATTTATTTTTTTAAGGTTCCTAATATTACAATTTTAAGAGATAAAAGACACCCCAAACTTTCATACTACCTCACATCTTCCCTCAAAAATTATTGGACTAAAATATCCTTACATTTTACATTCAGTCTAACGTCTTTCACTTTTTGAAAATTTTCAAAACTTAAAAATTTAGTAACTTTTGATTTAGATGTCCATTTTCAACAAAAAATATATTTTTGGAATGCTCTCGTCGAGATCTATCACAAAAGATCCAAAATTTCACTGAGGAAATCAACATGAAAGTAAATTTTTCTGACTACATTTGCAGAGAAATTTCAGAGAAAATCAAATGTGTTAGAGAAAATTAACATGCAAATAAATTTCTTTGACTACATTTGCAGAGAAATTTCAAAGAAAATCAACATGGTAAAGAAATTTCAGATTGCAAGTGTGTGACAGTCAAAGAAAATCAACATGACAGAAATCTCAGATATAGGTCTAATGACATTTCTCTGGTATAGGTCCAATGAAATTTCAAAAAAAAAAAAAAATTTCTTCACGATTAAATTTCTCTAGTATAGGTCCAATGAGATTTTAGACAAATTTTACATAAATTTTCAGATTAATTTAACCTAGTATAGGTCCAGAGAAATTTCAACAGGTCTTCAAAATTCTCTAGTATAGGTCTAGTGAAATTTCTAGTATAGGTCTAAAGAAATTACTTGGCATATATCCAGCGAAATTTCTAGTATAGAACTAGAGAAATTACTTGGTATAGGTTCAGTGAAATTTCTCTAGTATAGGTCTAGAGAAATTTTAGCGGGTTCTTCAAATTCCTCTAGATCTGTGAGTTCATCGTTGTCCATAATCACTTACTTCTTACTCTTCAACAAATAGATCAAGGACCCATCTTCATGGTAGTAGACAAGGTAAACGGGCATGGATGTGGCCGCGAAGGCGGTAAAAGGGGGCTTGGAACTTAGCGTTGAAGACATGGACAAAGTTGACGGTGATAAAGAGGTAGTTAGAGTGGAGGGAGGCAGAGGTAGCGGTGTCGAAGAATGAGAAGATGGTGGATTTAGGTTCTAGGGTTTGAAAAGAGAAGATTGTGAGTTGTTGGAGAGATCCAAATCTATAGAGAGAGAGAGAGAAAATAGAGAAGAGAGAAGATAAATGGAAAGATGATGCCGAAGTGGGAGCCGGCAGCGGTAATGAAGCGGCTGTCGGAACGGAAGAAGGTAGAGGTGGCGATGTCGGAGAGTGGAAAGATGGTGGATTTGGGTTTTAGGGTTTAGAAAGAGAGAGATCAGAGAGATGGATGAGATAAAGAAGAAAGACCCAAATATATAGAGAGAGAAAAAAGAAGAATGAGGGTAAAATTGGTATTTTTTTTAATAAAATAAAAGTAAAGGATGTGAGGGACCTTATCTAATATAATTTTTTTTTTTTTTTTTTGTGTGACATCTCCTACTATCCAAAGTTGAAAAGAGATATAAGACTAATTTTCCCCAATATTAACTGATTTATAATTGTTTGTTCATAAACATCATCATATACCATTATGACACCATCATTACTATTATTGCACCACCTTTCCTGCCCCACACACTCAACCATCCACCACCAATAATCACTACTACTGTCATTGTTGTCACATGCACCACTATTATTTCACTACCACCACAATCACACCATGACCACGATCGTCAATGCCGCTACTACTACTACTACTACTAAACTAACTACTACCCTCTATTTCCACCACCATCACTACACCACTGCAACGGCCGCTACCATTACCACCAAATTACAATTACCATCAATACTCCTCTACCTTTACTATACTACTCCTCCATCATTAGCAATTACTATCTCTCAACCTCTAACACCATGCCATAATCATTACTGTTGTTGCCGCCACCTCCACCTCCTGCATCACCACCACCGCTACCTCCTTCTCTATACTATTAAAATTGAAAGAGAAAATTTAAAAATAATGACATTTAAATTCCATCTTCTACATTTGCAACTTGTATGATTTCAACACTAAATTTTATCGAACAATATTTGAATTTAAAATTTCAGTATTTAGGTTTTCGTATTATCAAACACCACATACATGGTGTTATTTTTTATTTTTATTTATTTTTCAATCGATAAGAGATTTTTAGAATATAGAAAAAAATAACTTAACAAATATTGTTCAACAACTAAAAGAAGTCCAACAAATATCTCTAATAGTGAGACAGAAACGACAATCTCAATAAGCAATTTTAAAAGTCTCATAATAAGAAAGAAATAAAAGAATAAGAGCATCTCCAATCCCTTATCTTTTTTTTTTTTTTTTTATTTTTATTTTTTTTATCAAATTTAAATTTGATAAAAAAGCACTTAAAAATCATCTCCAATCCTTTCATCAAATGTTCATCAAATCAAGAGAGAGTCTTTTTCTCATCAAATTGAGAACTCATCAAATATTTCGTCAAATTTAAATTTTATGAATATTTAAAATGATGAAGCACTGGAGATGAATTTTTTCATCAAATTAGATGAAAAGAGAAATTTAGGATAAAAATAGAATTTTTAAAAAGATTTTGATGAAAATTTAATGAATGGATTGGAGTAGTTCATGTCAAATTTAACTTTTTATTCAAATTTAAAATCAAATTAGATGAAAAATTTAATGAAGGGTTGGTCTAAAAGGGGATAAGTTTGTAACATAATCTATAAAATGGAATCACCCTTCTCATTAAAAGAAATAAAAAATAAAAATTTGCTCATCACAAAAGAGTTAATAGGGGATATTTTTTTTTTAGATTTATTCATAAATTTTGTACTTTTATATACAGATTAAGTGAATCTAAAAAGTTAAAAAAAAAGAAATTTAAAATGATAAAATAATTAACTAAAACAAAAGAATATAAATTAAAATTAAATTGTTTTTTTAAAAAAAATTTAAAATTAGATTGAGTGGAATGTCGCCATCGTTCTTTCACGCAGTTTTTTTTTTGATCCGAAGAAAAATCCATTAAGGAAAGCGAAACGACACTTACAAAAGTCTATCCAACCCAAAACTTACACCAAACAAAAGAAAAATATATCAAGAAGCACAAAGGAAAGAACCTATAAAAATATTCAGACGCATATCTCATACTCATGCTCGTACAGTGAAACAAAGCCGATCATAAGAGTTCAGCAATAGAGCATGTATGTGAAAAATTGTGGACCCCAACCATAGAAGGGTAAGTTTAACATCACCACCGATGGACTCATAAACAAACATAACAGCAAAATAAACCCACAGAAAACCAAAAAAACGAAAGGCAAAAAAGAAACCCACAAACCAAAGCTTCAACAGTGGTGACAACGAATTCGGCCGGAGATGAAGCGACAGAGTAAGGAAAGGAAGGCAGCGTCTGGCAAGTCTAGAGAAGGCGGCAGATTTGGCGATAAAGGGCAACAGATCTGGTGATGATTGACAACGTCAGATAGAGACAGTGAAGAGGAGAGAAGGTGGATCTAGCAAACTCCAAGGTTGGAGTTGAGGCAAAGGGAAGCAAACACCTCACAAAGGAGGGAGATGATGGAAAGTCAAAGCTTCCAAATTATTGGAAAAATGTAAGGAAAGGGAAGAGAAAAGATGGGTAGGAGAAGAGGAGGAGAGCAAAGGGGATAGGAGGCCAGAGGCCGCCGAAAACCCCTCTCCCACCTTGATTGCTGCTGCATTCTTGAAACCTTAAGAGGAGAAAAGTTTAGAAAGAGAAGCTTTCAACTAGAGAGATAAAATATTATTTTTCACTGCATTTTTCTTCTTTCATGTAGTTGTTGATATTGACAATTTCAGAGTAAAAATATAAATGTGAAAAGACTTTTTAAACTTAGTCTGATATGAGCAAGTTGGTCGAATACCTTACATATCAAAAATTAAAAAAAAAACATAAAAAAATGTTCACGCACGTTTGGCCATTTGACTCATTTTAAGAAGGGTAAATTACATTAAACTCCTTTAAATTATGATTCATTTACAGTTAGTCCATTTAAATTTTAAAATTTAACTATAAAATTACGTTAAAGTATTATTTTATTATACTAAATCCTTTTTTTTTTTTTGATCAGCAAAGAAAAATTTCATTAACAGCATGAAATTAAATCCTTTTCGTAAGGATTCTGTTAGAAATTTAAACAGAAGTAAGTCACATATACATGATATATTTTATGGTGCTTAACTACTGAGTTTTGAAATTTTGGAGGCAAAGGGCAAATGAATTATAATTGAAGGGATTTACCGTAATCAATAAAGATTGGTAGCTCGAATTGAGCTTGCTCGAATGGCCTGAATTTGTGCTTGCCAATCAACCGCGCGGATGACCTCTCGGACGGCCACCCACACGATTGGTGAAACACTTATCTACCGCAGTTGTCACCTTATCAACCGCGGCTGTTAGCCTTCTTTCCGGACAACCGGCAAGCCAAAATTCGAGTCATTTGGGGTAAGATAAAATTTGGGTTACCAATCACGATTCTACTGTAGTTTGAATTTAAATTGAAGTTTTAATAAGTTTTAAAATATATTTAATTATGTATTTATTTATTCCTTTTGTCCTTTTTTTTTTTTTCTTCTAACCAATTTGAGAATCGCATAGCTTAGTTTTTATTGTGTTACGTGAATTTATAGAACAAAGTTCGAACATAATTTAGGATATTAAAGACAATGGAGAATTATTTTTAAGATTTATGATATTAAATTTTATAAGATAAATGACATACAACATTTTTATAATAGTTGGAGTCCCTCAATATTTTCACAGAGAATATTCGACATAGAGAAATTTCGCTTTGACATAGAGAAATTTCAACTTTCACAAAGAAATTTACTTGATTTTACAAAGATTTCTCTGGTACGATCATAAAGAAATTTCATCAAGAGACCTTAGTTAAAAAAATGAAAATAAATATTGGACCTCTCTTAAATCCAAAGTTGAAGAGGGATGTTTTACTAATTTTTTTGAATAAAAAGTCTACTATTTTTAAAGCTCCTTCTTTTTTTTGTTGTTGTTATCGTTGTCGTCGTCGTCGTCTTTATCAAACTTTTTTTTGAATTTTTTTATTTATTTTTGATATAAATATTTAGATCCTTCTACCTTAGATAGACTTAAAAGTAAACAAAATTGATCCAAATTAAATACAAAAGTCATTAATGATAAAAAGTTCATAAAAAATGTGACTCTTTCTATTTTATTTTATTTATAATATGATCGAGACTTTAAAATATGTTTATGCTTAGCTTAATTTGATCCAAACTCACATGTATTTAATTAATTATAAAAAAATAATGTTTATTAATTGGGATTAAAACTAGTGTGAACCGTGGAACCATGTTGTTGGTCTTCAAAAATAGGCATGTCTTTCCTGGAAATATTTGCCTAGTGGCTTAGTTGGTGCAAGTGGCTGCTATACCCTGTACATAGCCATCTAATAATATTGGAAGGTCAATATTCGTTGTGCTTTAGTTTTTGGCCTGTTTGACAATTTGGTTATTCTAGTTAATTTTTAATTAATTTTTTTTAACTGTTTTATGAGATGAAAAAGTTATGTTTGAGATAATATGTAATTTTGTTTGTAATTGAATAGATAGTTATAAAAAAATAATAATTAATATATATGTAAAATATGACATTTTATTATATTAATTATTTTAATAATTTTTATCTTTATTAACTATTATAGTCGAAACTCTTCTTCCCAAACATTACTTTTACTTTTCTCTCTTTTGGTAGTCAATTTTCTAAGTCAATCCATATCGCAGGAGTGGCCGTGTGTTTAAGCAAATGTAAAAGGAATTAAAAGGCATAATCTTAATTAGATACAGGTCAAAATCACTCATGTTTGATTCAAAATGGTTTAACTAGTACAACTCGCTTTCTATGCCATGATCTAAGCCAGTTATTAATCAAATTTTATTGGTAGGTTTCAAAATTTATATTTTTGTTTCTTTAATATATATATATATATATATTTTGATGTAGGCTGAAAGATACCACATTGAGACTACTTAAGTTACATTTTTAGTCTTTCAATATTATTTTTTTGGTGGAGATGATATGTTTTGTGCACTTGTACAGATTTGACAAGTAACGCACAAATTCAATAAAAAAGGACGCAAAAGTAGATTCTCCATGCGAGGAACGGAAAAGCTCGGCTTGCCATCTCACCGCACGTGCGGCCAAGCCCCACCGCACGTGCGGCCCATCACTGCTCAAGTGGCCCACATAGGGTTGTGTGCGTGAAATTTTTAGTCTATTCTGCTAGGAATAAAAGGAAGAAAAAGAGGCTGTAAAAGGGTTCGAAATTTATTTGAAGAGAAAGGGAGGTTAGGGTTTGAAAATAATGATTTTTCTCAAGCTTGGAGGACAACTTCCATGGGGGCTTCTTCCTCATCCTTTTCCTCTTCCTACTCTTCCATGAGTGGTTAGTCTTCCAATCTTAGGGTTTTGATGAAACCCTAGCCATATAAAGGGATTTTTTTTAAACTTTGATTATGAAACGGTTTGAATAAATGTATGGATATTTTAAAATTTTATATTATTTTTCTTTTTCATCTCTTCAAGTGTTTTACTCTCTGTGATTGTTTAATGCTTTTCATATATTAGTTTTCTTTGTCGTTGTGTTCAAAGTATGAGATGAGTCATGCTATGAGAGACGGGTCGTGTTGCTACCATAGGTTAGAGCAAACGCATCGTGCTACTTGAGATGACTCGTGCCTGTATGTTGAACGCAACCATCCTCTTGATTAATATTTCAAACTTGTAGTTGTGAAATATTGAGTAGTTTAAACTGGATTGCAATTGATGGTCGTTGTTAAGTCTTATTTATGTGGTTAGTAGTGAATTCTTTGTCCTAAGATTTTCTCAAATATCAGTATCTCAAACCCTAATTTTAATTGTCACTTTAATTACTCAATTTCATTTAATTCTTGTTTAGTCATAATATCCATCAATCTTTTTAATCAAAATTAATTTAGGAATTTAGCAATTAAATTAGTTTAATTTCACAATTGTCCCTATGGATCGATACCTGGACTTGCCATTATTCTAAAAGAATTTGGTATAGTTGAGTGTTTGTATTTGGTGTGTGTAACGACCCATCAAATTTTGGCGCCGTTGCAGGGGAGTTTTTTTTTTAACAAATTCCCTTTTTAAGAGTTCTATTCCATACAACCCAAAATGTTTTAGAATATTCCATTAGGTCCTATTCACTATACAAAGACCAAAAATTCCTCCAGCCAATATGCATGTTTCATATATTTGAATCAATAACAGTTACTCACTCACTCACTCACTCACTCACTCTCTCTCTCTCTCTCTCTATAAATCTCACGCAGAAAATCTCTCAACATTCCAAAACCCTAAATCCTAGTCGTCAATCCCCTATATTATCTTTCGTTATCTCATCGCAGTATTCATCGTCCCTGTGCCATTCTTCGTTGAAATCGCCATTTCCAGCTCCGTTTTCGCCGGAATCACCATTGTTGATCATTTGGAACCCTACTTTGAAGTGAAGAATCAACACTGTGAACATTAACCATCAGTCGAACATGTTATTCATATTCTTGTTATTATTTTCTTTTCTTTGTGATTGTTGTTGATCGTGTTCAAAGGATATGAGCCCCTTGTTTTTTGCTTTTTTGTAGAAAATAATGAAATTGTGGCCTGATATATTGTCCATGTGTGTAAATAGTGTAGTGATGTGAACGTTCACAATATGTGAACATTCTCATTTTTAAGCAGTGATAATACGTCACTTTCCCTCATTTTGTGATTATTGTTGCTGTTGGTGTTAATGGTGTCAAAGGATGTGAACCCTCTTTTTTATTTTTATTTTTATTTTTATAAATAATGAAATAGTGGTCTGATATATTATTTGTGTGTAGATAGTGTTGTGATGAGAACATTCACATCATCTGAACATTCTTATTCACATCGTGTTTGATACCCAAAAAAATAATGGTGTGTGGTTAATGCATTGTTGATGCTTTCGTGTTTTTGTACTTTGTAAGTTACAATGTGAACATTAACATCATTCTTATATTCAAAATAGGGGTTGTTAATGTGAACCTCGACATTAACATTGTGAACATTAACATTTGTATGTGGATATAATATAAAGATTACCATTGAAAAGTATCCATTCCTACTTAATATTGTCCATTTTTTTGCCCCAATGCGAACTTTCACACATGTCACCATGATCATATTGATATAACTTTGGTCCTTATTGTTCATGGTATTATTGTTATTTTCACCTTCTTGCAGTTGTTGTTGTTGGATTACTATTGAAAAATATCTATTCCTACATAATGTTATCCATGTGTGTCAACTTATTATTCACATCATGTTTGAGTACACACAAAAACTGGTAGTTTATGGTTGACGCATTAGTGATGTTATCATGATTTTGATAGTTTGTAGCCATTGTGAATATTTTACATTGGTGCTATATGCTTATAAATGTGTGCGCATAACATTACCATTACCATTTTTTTTCTTCAGTTGTTGTTGTTATTATTATTGTTGGTATTGTTGGTATTGTTGAACAGATGTGAACCCCTCAAAAAAAATTTTTCCCCGAAAAATAGTGATATAATTGTTAGTTATAATGTCCATTTTTGTACACTTGGTTTGCTATGACCATTCACACAATGTAGACATTTACATGAAAAATATGTTGTGATGTTTTCTAAACATTCACATTGATAATAATATTTTCATATAAATATATACACATTACAATTGTCTTAATATTTTCTAATCATTCATCAGTCCATAATGGTTATTATTTCTTTTGGTTGTATGACTTGATAAAATGTTGATGTCAATGGCAAAATCACATATCTGTACTCACTTGTGTTTGTAGATGTATGCGTTAATATTTACATAAATGATCAACCGCTTATTTTCAATGTGGCAGAAACCTTACGTCGAATCGATTATGTACGAGCATGGAATAATCTTCTCGTATAATCCTGTTGACCAAGTTTGCACTCCTCTAAATGTCGTTGTTTTACCACCTGAAAACACAAATGTGAGCTAGCCGGCGGGGGTGTGCCGGAAATATCTCCGATGCCTAAGTCAGCAAAATAAACAATAGACACAAAAGCTCTGTGTATTCGAGAGTAAGAATTGCCATACCTATCCACAGGTCCTGTCATGACCTTTTATAAATTCCACCTGGCACAATTCTAGTAGGACTCTAATTCTCCTTAGTAGAGTCCTCCTAGGAGTCACATTCCCAAGGATAATGCCTATCTTGAGAACACCCTACTCACTGCCAACCAAGTGAGATGGTTCAAAGCCTTTATCTCGGTTGTCAACACGGTCAACCGAGCTAACTTGGCTTTGCTTTATGCTTGACAGATCCAAGATGGCGCTCTACCAAGCTAAACTTAACTTGGCCCTCTGCACTAGTGATACCTGGGTCCGCTTCTGGACTACATCTAGACAGCTTGGTCCAGGCCTTAGGGACACATCTGACTAGCTCAATGTTTGCTTGGCCAAAGATCGGGCTACCCAAGCTCTAATCCAATGATTAAAACGATTGATTTAGCTCGACCCAATGTAGTTACATAAATTACCCTCTTAATTGCCCCTTAATTCCATCTACGAAGCATGATTGAGATTATTGTCTTCTAACTGTGATAAGATATTCACACCAACCGAGCTAAAACTTGCTTGGCTTCCAGAATCTACTTCGGTCATACAGCCTATCTTCCCACATTTCTGACGTCGTGTTCTGATTGGGACACGTAGCATGCGTTGATTGCTTCCACTCTCTGTGACAGCCGTCACACACTACCCAAAAATTCAAAAAGCCCTGCCATTTTACCTCAATTATATGCACAGCTCATATACACGAACAGTCCTTACTGTTCATCTTCTTTATTACAAGTTCTCATACTCAGAGCTCCAAACCCTCACTTTCTACGTTTGAGCCTTAATCCAAGCATCTACATCACCTGTTTTTGCTCGTCCTTGTTGCTGGTGCTCCTTCTTCCAAATGGACTGACTTTACGCCCAAATTAGTAAGTTTTTCATGCCTTTGTCATTTTTGTACTGGTGTACTTCCGTTCATGCTTGAAAATAGCATTTTAACACCAAAAATGCATGGTATATGTAATTAAGATTGAACCGGCACCTAAAAACCCTCAAAACTTCATGCTAAAACGTGAACACACATTGACTGGAACTTAAACTAGTCAGGAACAGTGTTTTTGATCCAAAATTGTATTAAGATCGAAATAAAAACCTATTTGTAACCTTATGCTTGGATTTGACTAGACTAGGAATCCCTCATCCAACAAACTAGGCTATAAGTTTGCCCCTCTCCTAAACCGGATTGAAATTGCCCTGGTTTGGGACCGGGGTAAAACCTCGAACTGGTTCTGGAACTAAGCCAAAAAATCTTGAACTTTTCCTTGGCCGAACTAAGCATAGTACGCATCTCCTTACTGCCGAGCTAGGCTTGATTAGTCTTGACTCTTACTTAGCCTGGTTTTCACTTGGGCATAACACCTTTTTATTTCCACTTTGCAGACTTGATTAGGTTGGCCAAGCACACCTTGCACTTTGCCCCTGGGTGGCTTTGCTCAACCGAGCCAACCAAAGTCCATATTAGCACCGCGCTAGGCCGCTGTGTGCACCTTATTTAACATAGTAAATTTAAGATAATGGGCAAATACCAATTTATGGTAAACTCTCCTAGTGCCATGGCTGAATTCCGAAGGGATTACAACATTCTAGACGACGTCCACCTTTCCCTAGCCAAGCTAGACGCCACACCATGGGGCAATCCAGGTTTTGTTCCTTTCTTAATGCTGTCCATCGTGGAAGTGGGGTTTCGATTCCCAGTGAGTTCCTTAGGTAAACTAGACTATGCCCCACCTAATTATCCACCAATACCTATAGGATTATCAACGGAGTAGTTGAGCTAAATCGTCGGCTCGGCCTCAATCTTGGATTGGCCAAGCTATTCCATCAGTACTCGCTTGGCCAAAATGATGATGGTTGGGTCTGTTACCTCAAAATAAGAAAGGGTTGAGAGAAAATCGTCAAGTGTACACCAGATAAAGACCTAAATGACGATGATTTTCTTTAGGTGTTTGGAAATTTGGAAGACTAGGAAGCCCAGATACCGAGCTACAATATCAACTGGAATAAGGGAACAGTCGGTAAGGATAGTCCGGTTTAATCATTTTTGCTACTTTAACACCTGCCGCACTAACCATTGTGATTTTGCCCCTTTGTAGATTTGAACTAGCTTAAATCAAATTACGCCTATGCGAATCAAGCTGCACTACGAGCCGTGCTAAGCTACCGACATCGAGAGTGAGCAAAACTGCTCGGTGTTCAATCGACCTACCGCTACAGTGGTAGGAGAAAGGCTAAAGTAATCGACTTCCTTTGGAGTCCTCACTTGAGCCAGACCCCAATCTTTCCTAAATTAACCTAATTCCATTTACCAAAGAACAAGGGATGGCCAAAAGGAGAGCCTTTCGAGCTCTAATCACTGAGTAGACATTTGCTTCAAATGCCAAGGTCCAAATTGAGCAACCTCTCACTGACTAGACCATCGAGACCGTTGTTGCCCTCATTTCCAAACGGGATACCTCATCTCGGCCTAGCAAGAGGCCACGCACTTCGGCTACCCAACTGTAGCGGCTGGTAGATAAGGAAGAGACCGAGCTGCTAGCAACCTAGCCTTCTCAAGGGGGCCCCCACTCTGGCCGTACTAGTTCCTCTTCTCCACCGATGTGGGCTCCAGCCGTGACCTTCAAAGGCTGCGCTGTGACCACAACCGATTCAGTTGCCACTGAAAAAGACCACCTGCTGGCCTTTAGCTTATCCAAAAGTCTGTGCCTTCCAGTCGACATAGAAAAACACGACCACCTAACCGAGCTGCAGGCGATTCGGTTCGCTACCAAATCGATGATCTTGGTAAAGTTTGAAGTCTCCATGAAACTGTTATTTTACCATCTCTTGGTGTGGATTAACTAACCACTTTATATGCTATGTAGGCTGTATAGAATGCGAAAAATGGCTAGGCAGTCATCACCGAGGTGAATACGAAAGACGCTGAGTTAAAGGCCCTGAAGACTTCTCTGGTAGAGCTAAGTGCTAAGAAGGAGAAGCTAGCTGAGTAGGTTAGTGCGGTTAAGGTAGAGAAGCAAAAAGCCCTGGCTGAGAAAAGGAAGGATATTTGCGCGAACTTGCCAAGCTAGAGAAGAAGAAGAACACTAAAATCAAGAAGCTACAAAGAAGATGGAGGATGAGGAGGACCGGGGTTTCAAAGAGGGCGAAGAAACCTACGTCTATCAATGTGAAGCGTCCAAGGAAATTTTTTTTAAGTGCGGCTAGAATGTTGCAGCTGAAAAGCAAGGCTAGACACATGACTCCAAAGTATTCCTGAATCCTCTTCTCCACTTCATACCGAGCTACATGACGGATTACGCGAATGTTGTCCAGCAGAAGTTCCTTCAAGAGGAGGAGGAGGAAGAGATCTCAAATCCAGTTGACGCTCCTCTAGCAAACACTAACCTCGATCGCCAGACTTCTTTGCTTGCTCGGGTGGATCTGCCTAGTCAAACCGTGCCAAGTTTGATCGACGGAGCGGCCGTTACCGATCTAACATAAGAAGGTGAAGTCGGGGCCAAATTGCCAAGTGGTGAAGTCTATGGTGACCTGGATGTCGAGCTTGATGACATTTTTGCCTGACCATGATGAAACTTGTATTTTGCTGTTGTTGTTTTCTCTTTGTTTCTTTTTGCCATGTAACAGGGTTACAAGCCCCACCTCTTGTAATTAACTTCTAATCAATGAAATATTTTGATATTTTTGCACGTCCATTACGTTTCTCATGAAATATTTCAAACCTCTCTCCACAAACGCTTGGCTGAACTAACCAGCTTGACCATACCTTACCTTGTTGACTTCTTTGGCCGAGATACCTATCTTGGCTAAAGAATCCAAAAAGCTTCTTGGTCAAACCTGCCAACCTCCTTTGGCCGAGATAACCACCTCGGTCAAACAGTTCAAATAGTTAGTCAATCCTGCCAACCTTCTTTAGCCGAGACAACCATCTCGGTTAAAGAGTGCAAAAAGTTATGCTGGTCAAACCTGACAACCCTCTTTAGTTAAGACAACTATCTCAGCTAAAGAGTGCAAAAAATGTTGGTCAAACCTGCCAACCTTCTTTAGCCTAGATACTTATCTCGGCTAAAGAGTGCAAAAAAGTCTTGTTAGTCAAACTTGCCAACCTTATTTAGCCTAGATACTCATCTCGGTTGAAGAGTGCAAAAAATTTTGTTGGTCAAACCTGCTAACCTTCTTTAGCCTAGATACTTATCTTAGCTAAAGAGTGCGAAAAATGTTGTCGGTTAAACCTGCCAACCTCCTTTAGCCTAAATACTCATCTCGGCTAAAGAGTGTAAAAAAATTTTGTTAGTCAAACCTGCCAACCTTCTTTAGCCTAGATACTCATCTTGGCTAAAGAGTGCAAAAAGATGTTGTTGGTTAAAACTGTCAATCTTCATTGCCCCTAGTTAGGCAAAGAGTGCAAAAAAGTTTACAAATAGGGAAATACAAATACTGAAAGAAATTATACCGAAAAAAATGTCGACTTGTTTTGTTGAATGTCAAAGAAAATTACAAGTTTTTAAAGAGCTAAAAATAATATACTTTGAGATTGGCTGTGTTCTATGGCTTTTGGATAGCTCGGCCGTCCATGTCTTCGAGGTGGTATGCTCATTTTCTTGCTAGACTAATCACTTAGTACAACCCCTCCCAGTTGGGTCCCAATTTGCCTTCCCCAGGCACCAAAGTGTTTCCTATTACTTTGCATAGTACCCAAACTCCGATCTTGAATTGCCTTCGATGTACCGCCTTGTTGTATTTTATGGACAATTCTTATTGATATGAGGCGATGTGTACTAGTGCCCTTTATTTTCTTTCTTCGACAAGATTTAGCTCCAAGGCTATGGCCTCTCCATTCAAATCGGGATCAAAATTTTTGTTTCTAATAGTGGGGAGGCCGACTTCTAGGGAGATTATTACTTCCATGCTATAAGCTAAGGAAAAAGGTGTTTTGCTGGTCGACCTCCTAGGTGTAGTTTGGTAAGCCTATAAGACGTAGGGAAGTTCCTTAGCCCATTTTCCTTTTGCTTTTTCCAGCCTCGTTTTTAGACCATCCAAGACTACTTTATTGGAAGCTTCGGCTTGGCCATTGCCTTGGGGGTATGCTGGCGTAGAGTTGTAGAATTCGATCTTGTACTCTTCACAAAAACCCCTAAAGATTTGTCTATTAAATTGAGTGTCGTTGTCAAATATCAAGGCCTTGGGAATTCCAAATTGGGTTATGATGTTCTGCCAGTCAAACTTCTTGACATTTTTTTCTTTGATGATTGTAAGCACCTTTGCCTCCACCCATTTTGTGAAGTAATCTATCGCCGCAATAAAGAACGTTCTGTTGCTCAACGCGGTTGGAAGTGATCCCACTATGTCTAAGCCCCACATTGCAAAAGGCCAAGGATTGGTCAAAGGTAAGAGCTCTCTAGCTGGTTGATGGATTTGATGCGCAAACTTCTGACATTGCTCGTATTTCTTGACATACTTCTCTGCGCTTGCCTGCATGTATGGCCACCAATACCCTTGTGAAATAGCTTGGTAGGTTAGAGATCTCCCTCTTTGGTGACTTCCACAAATGCCCTCGTAGATTTCGAACAAAAACGATTTGACCTTACTAGGATGGACATATTTTAAGCATGGTCCTGTGAAGGACTTTTTGTACAGTGCTAGCAATGGGGAGAGCCAAAATCGCTGTGACTTCGCCCTAATCTTGTTGGCCTCCTTCTTGTCCTTTGGCAAAATGTCGTCTTTTAAGAACACAATGATGGGGTCTATCCAAGAGGAACCTAGTTCGGCATAGCATACCTCGGTTGCTTTAGGTTCCTCAATGCTCGGTCTTGGCAGAAAGTCCACTAGCAATGGGTGTGGGATAGATGTGTCAGCTATAGATGCAAAACCGGCTAGTTCATCTGGCTTGCTATTTTCTTCTCGGCTGATTTGCTCTATCCTCACAACTTCAAACTTCATGATCTCCTTTCTGATAAACTCTTAGTACTTGGCCATTCTATCATCCTTCACCTTATAATTGCCCAAAATTTGGTTGACTACTAGTTGGGAGTTGCTATACACTATTAGTTTGGTGGTCTTCATTCAGCAAGCTGACTTCAAACCAGCTAATAGTGCTTCATACTCCGTCTCATTATTAGATGCTGAAAAATCGAGGTTCATAGCCTACTCAATGCTCAAGCCATTTGGTGAGATGAGGACTATCCCAAGTCTAGCTCCGTGTCTGTTGCACGCTCCATCTACAAAGAGTTTCCACATCTCTACTATGAACAACTTCTAGCAAGTGGAGGGATCTAAGGACACTTTAGGATCATGGATGTTGACATTGTCTTCTTCTAAGTTTTTGTCTATCGTTAAGATTTGATCCTCACTGCCTGACTGTCTTAGCGCTTCACTTTCAGGTGAGTCCTTGCTTGCAGTAGTGTGGCTTACTCCTTCCTCTCTACTGTAAGACTGAATGGTTCGCTGCGCAATTGAGCGACTTGCTTCAGGGGCTGCGCTATTCCTGTGACACTTTTCCCCCTTTGCTCGGTTGCCTTGGTCAAATTGACCGGGCAAACATAATGACTTCCTGAAGCAAACTTAGCTATGAAGTCTGCCAAAGCTTGGGCCTTAATTAAGGTTCTTAGCTGGAACTTGATGTCGAACTGTCCTAACTCCATGGCCCACTTCAATATTCACCCAGAAAAGTCCGCCTTTTCAAACAAGGCTTTTAAGGGGAAGGTTGTGAAAACGATCATGGTGTGGGCATGGAAATAGTGCAATAATTTTCTTGAAGCTATTATCAAAGCTAAGGCCAGTTTTTCCAAAGGCAATTACCTCGTTTTGTCGCCAGCAATGTCTTGCTTACATAAAAGATAGGCAAGTGTTGTATCCCCTCGGCGCATACCAACACTGCGCTAACTGCATGCTGGGATACTACCAAGTATAGAAAAAGTTCCTCTCTTGGTATTGGGGTTGCCAACAGCAGCGGAGAGGTTATGTATTCTTTCAAGTTTTCCAGAGCTTGGTCGCATTTATCATCCCACTCAAACTTGGCTTTGAGTGCTTGGAAGAACGGTCGACACCTATCTGATGATCGACTTATGAATCGGTTTAGCGTGGCAGCTAGGCCTATGAGATGCTGTAGTTTCTTCACTGTGTTGGGCCTCTCTAGATCTTGAATGGCTTCGATACGAGAGGGATCGACTTCTATACCTTAGTTGGTCAGTAGAAAGCCAATAAATTTACCTGACCCCACGCCAAACGCGTATTTGGATGCGTTCAGTAGCAGCTTGTGAGTTTTCAAAATTTGAAACATCTCAGCCAGGTCATTGAGATGGTCTCCCTTGTTCTTGCTCTTAACCACCATGTCGTCTATGTAAGCTTCCATCGTTCTGCCTAGCAATAGCTCGAACATTTTGGTGACCATTCGCTGAAATGTTGCCCCTGCATTCTTTAGGCCAAAGGGCATGACCTTGTAACAATACAACCCCCTGGGTGTTGTAAATGATGTAACCTCCTGGTCTAGTTCATACATAGGGATTTGATGGTATCCACGATACGCATCAAGAAAGCTAAGTTGGTTGTGACTTACAGTTAGGTCCACCAGTTGGTCTATCTGTGGTAAAGGAAAACTATATTTTAGGCATGCTTTGTTCACTGTCTTGTAGTCCACACACAAGCGCTACTTGTCGTTCTTCTTTGGCACTACCACGATGTTGGAGATTTACTTGGGATAGTGAACCTCTCTGATTGCCCTTGTCTCCAGCAGGTTTCCTACCTCCTCAGCCACTATCTCGGAGTGGTGAAGTGCCGATCGGTGAGTTCGTTGTATAATTGGTCTGGCGGTCGGGTGGATGTTAAGTTGATGGCATATAAAAGTTAGATCAATGCCAAGCATGTCATACAGCGTCCAGGAAAACACTTCGATGTTAGAGGTCAAGAATTCCATGATCTCTATTCTCTCGGTGCTGGACAAAGATGAGCTAAGCAAAAAGAACTTCTCTGGGAACTTTCGTCTATTCTTACCTCCATGAGATTTCTACTGCTTTCTGTTCTATTGCCTTGCCAACATCCGCGAATAATTCATTGCTCTCTGGTTCCTTTACCATCTGTATGAAACCTTTGGTAGCCTGGCTGCCATTTACCGTCACAAAGCATTTCTTGGACATGATTTAGTCTCTCCAGATTTCTTCAATCACTCCTACTTCATTAGGAAATTGCATCACCTAATGGTAGGTTGATGCTACCGCTCGTATGACATGCAACCATGCTCTCCCCAAAATAATGTTGTAAGTGGAAGGGACTTTTAGCACACAGAATTCCACTTGTTTCATCATCGTCCCAGTTCTGATAAGCAAAATTATCTTGCCAATCGGCCATTCTGGCATAGAGTTGAAACTGACCAAGGGAGATGTCGCGGGTGCCAAGTCTTTGTCCTCCGGTTTGAGTTGTTTGAAGGTCTCATAGTACATTATCTCCCATGAGCTCCCTTGGTCTATCAAGATCCACTTGATGTCAAAATTCTTGATGCGCAGAGTCATCACTAGCGCGTCGTTGTGCGGGCTTTGTAACCTTGCTAAGTCCCTATCAGAGAAGGTGATAACGTTTTTTGCTTCCATCTTCCCTTTTTTTATGGTAGCTTGTACACTCAGTACTTCCCTTATGTGCTCCGCCTTCTTGATCATTCCTCTAAGCATGCAGACTTGCTTAGGCTCGATGATCCCATGTATCACGTTAATTACGCTTTGAGGCAAAGTTTCGATTGGCATCCCATTTGGCTCATTACTGTCTTAGGGAGCTGGCCGAGCTTTCTCTTCAATATATTGGTCCAAGTGGCTCGCGGCCACTAACTCTTCTAGATGCTCCCTTAGTGGTGTGCATTTTTCGGTTCGGTGCCCTACTTCATCATGGAAGTTGCACTGATATCTATTGTCATAACTCTTTTGTGCTTCTCCCAACTTGGCTAGTTGCCAAATGAAGGGTTCATCGTGTATTTCGCTAAGAATTCGGTAGATAGGCTTCTTGAACACAGTGGTAATGGCGGTGCGGACTTTCAACCTCCTTACCTGGGAGTCCTCACCGTTTGGTCATCTGCCTCGACCGTTTCTGTTTGGTCGGTCCTCTTGATCGATCGTGTTAACTTTTGCCACATGCTTTTTGTCTGACATCACTGTAGTGCTGGACTTTGCCTTGGCTTGAGCGCCATCTTCGTCTACCGTGATGTGCTGCTGCACTCTCTCCATCATGGCTTCCATTATGAGGGGTGGTGTCATTGTCATTGAATCCCTCAATTTATGGCTTGCTGACAAACCCCGCTTATACTGTGCGATAGCTAGGTTGGTGGGACAATCGCCTATCTAACTGAAGGTCTCCTAATACTTGTTGTTGTTAGCCTTTAACGTTTCCTTCTCACCCATGTCAATGGCGAGCAACTGGTCTATCTTGACGAGGGTCTTAGTGTTTGTCTTAAACCTAGTGACAAATGTTTCTGCCAGTTGCACCCATGGAGCGATGCTACCCGCTAGCAATCTTTCAAACCAAGTCATGCCTAGGTCACCTAGGCTTGGTGGAAACAGGATACACATTAGAGCCTCGTTCCGTCGATGTATGGCCATAACTTGGTGAAAGTGGCTCAAGTGCATATAGTGGTCTGATTTCCCTTCATACGTTGTGAACTTAGGCTAGTTAAAGCCTAAGGGTAAGGGTGCATTCTCTATTGTCAGAACGAACGACGAGCTTTGCAACCTTGTTAACGCTTTGTCTGTTGGTTCGTAAGCAAGGCGCGATGTTGGCATTCCAATCTCGACACTTCCATGTGTCCGAGGAGCTAGCCGCCGTAGAGCAGAGACCCTTAAGCGGTCGCGTGCCTGGAAGTCTTCTCTCCTTTGAGCCTTTTCTTTTAGCACGTTCTGTAGGTTTGCCAACCTAGGCAACTGGGTGTGCTGAGAAGTGGTTTGGAGCTTGTGGGAGGGTGGATAATTGTTTTCCTCCATGTAAGACCTTTCAGTCTTTGTTCTCTTAGACATGGAGTAAGGAGTCCTGGAGGTTCTCGATTGTGTGTCGCTTATCCCGAGGCTTCTGCTTTCAGATTGCAATGGTGTGACTCGCCTATCACGATCCTCTGAGTGGCTAGAACGTTTTCTGCCTTCATGGATCTTTTCCCCATCCACCTTTCTGCCTTTTATCTAACGCTTCATGATCTCCATGTCAGCCATCATCCTTCTTATCAATTCGTCTTGCTCCTTCACGCGATCCTTCAGAACTTGAGAATCCAGCCTTCGTCTCTATCCATATGGGCTTTGAGAGCGATGAGGACTTGAGCCTCGTTTTTCTCACACGCCTCTCTTTGGGTTCCGTCGCTGGGGATCCAATTCTACCATGGGCGGGACAAAAGGCAAATCCTTACACCTACTGTCCCTTTCTGGAGTTTGTCTATCGATAACAGACTGAGGCAAGTCTTCGTTGTGTGTCATTGAAATCGGTTGAATGAAAACTTAATAAAAGGGTCATTTTGTGAGAACCCGCATTTAATTATTTTTAAAAGAAAATAAATGAATAAATAATTTTACTCAGAGTCTATCTAAAATATATATTAGTGTATAAGTTAGTTTTAAATTAATCCAATTAAATCACTAACAAAGTCATTATTAAAAATAATAATTTTGTGGATATTCAATATTTATTGTTTATAAATTATTTCAATAAGGATTCAACATGATAATTATCTTTGCTAAATAACTTAGTTAAAAACCTTAGTGTATTAATTTTAATAAACCCACACAAATATAAAAATTAAAAAAACATGAAAAAAAATATATTTTCGGATTTTCTGTGGCAGTGAATGCCACTTGTTTGTATGCATGTCATTGTAGAATGTAGACCCTCATGATATCCCTTGGAATTAGAAAATCCGATTAGACATAATAGAATGATGAGATGAGAGAGAGAGAGAGAGAGAGAGAGAGAAGGCTCAACAGGGTGATTTCACCAATATATGTGTTCGTAAATGCTTGCTTCTCCAGATTAGTGAGGAGAAAGGAAATAAGTTCTGTGGGAACGATAAGTAAGGAAAAGAAGAAGAGTAAAGGATCAAGAAAGTTACATATTTTCTTACCATTTCATCACACTATTTCAGCTTTACTACTAAGTAAGAAAATCCTTTCAACCCACTCATTTGTTTTAAAAGTTAAAATTTCAGCTTGTGTTCGTAGCAATAGTTATAGATAGAATTTTATTTATAGTTGTATATAAATTTTGTGATTTGTATATCAAATATTTGCAAATATTAGTAGTCTTAAAATCATGGTATTATTGTGGAATTAGATTTGCATGTGTAGTTTATGCTATTAAAGAGATGATTAAAGATTTTATTTGGCTCTTAAATCTGTCAGAAAGTTGTACGAATTTTTAGACAATTTTATACTCAAAATTTTGAGATGATTTCTTCTAAAGAGTTGTTGAGAATAATGCCTAGTTCATCCAAGAATTCTTGCAACCATTATTGAGTTTTTCACGAATTTAAACAAATTTTTAACCAAATCTGGAACTGTAGACAGATTTTACTATATGTTTGAAAAATCACTAAAAATTTTATATTAAACCAAATTTGGTAATTTCTAAATAAAAAATGAAATCTGAGAAGTCTAGTTTCATAATTTATGGAATTGATTTATAAATTTAAGTATGAAATTAATTTAAGAAAATATGATAAATCTGTGTCATAAAATTGCTTGGAAATTTTTAGAATTATTTATAATTGATTTTTGGAAAATGATTTCTGAAATATTACCATAACATGTTTATTGAGTATTCTATAGATTTTTACAAATTTTAGAATTGTATAAGTAAGTTATTTATAATTTTAATTACAAAATATATATTTTGAAATTTTCTGCCAGATTGAGAAGGAACCAAAATTATTACCTCAATTATTTATTTGGACTAAAATTTAATATTGTGCTAGTGTAATCTTGTAAATTAAAAATTCATGCATGTGTGTAATTATGATTTTTTGGTTTTTGTATCTAAAATATCATTTCATACCATTGTTTAATTTAATTAATTATTTAAATTTTGTACATTGATTGATTATTGTGTAACATGTGTAATATTTGATGTTGGGAATTTTAATGAAATAGTATAACATTATTGGTGATTGAAATTTGAATTATTTGTGATTAATATAAAAACTAATTGAAATGATTAGCGTATATACAAAGTTAACGATTGAGAGTTAATACTGATGGTTCAGGATGAGCCTTGGTTTTTAATAATTTTTGTATAATTGTGTCGCGAAACCCTAAAGATGGCACGAGACTTATTTGAACCCTTATCGGTATTTGCTTTTGGAGATAAAGGTGGATGCGTGGGTGGCACACAGGGAGGTTATGTACCCCGGATGGACCATTCCCTTAGGGCAGACCACGGATGCCACGGCTTGGGTATATAACTCTGGGTGTGGGCATCATTGGTAGTTCTTGAATATTTGACCAAGGGGGGAGGGGTTTCAAATTAACCGTGGCTATAACTTAGTGCTTGGTAGAAAATCTCTTTGGTGAGATTTCAAGTGTCACCTAAACTATTAAAATTGTTGAAATTATTATAATGGTTGTTATATTTATCATGCTATTAATTTTGTTATTATTTTAATTGCCATGATTATTAATCTGATTATTTTCTCTAAAAAGAATGACAGGTGGGTTATATTTTTTTACTGTGTTGCATAACTCATGGCATATATTTTTGTTGCCTTGGTGTTTTTTGCCAGATTTTGACAAGCAAGGAATGGAAGCTGAGATTGGAGCTACTACTAATATAGAACCTTGGCTAACTTGAAGTCAAAATTTTAGCAAAATAAAATTTTATTATCTCTTGTATTAGTAATTAAGAATGTTATAATGTTGCATGTTGGACTTGTAATTTTTTTTGTGTTGTTAAACTTTTGATTATGTGAGAATTTAAATTTCCTTAATTTGATGTTTAATTTAGCAAGTTATTTTGTTATTTAAATTTGATGATGTTCCAAAAAAAAAATAAAAATAAAATTTGGGGCGTCACAATTTGGTATCAGAGTTTAGATTTGAACTTTTGGGCCATGGCTAACAATTATATTTAAAAAAAAAAAAAACTTATGTTCTTTATAATTTTTTGTGACTTAACTAAGTTAGAACCTTTTTAATTGTAGGATGCTAGGATCATCAAATATTAACTCTAATGAAGAAGACTCAGTGGAAAATTATCAAATGGAGTCTGACCCAAGTGAAGAAGTGGAGTCGCCTATAGAAGACTATGAGCTTGAGTCTGAACCTGAACCCAAAGAAATTGCACCTATGTACAGCCCACTAGAGGTGATCGTGATTGAGTCTGACACTGAAGAGGAATCCGTAGAGGCTAATATTGACGAAAGTTCTAGAGATATAGGACCTGTACTTGAGAATTGGAATGTTCAAAATGGGCTGCAAATTGGCTCATTTGTGTATGTTAGGATTTATCCATTAGGAAGCTGCACTTGGAAGTCTGAAAGTTGGGTAAATGCTTACATCGGACCTGTCCAGATCTTGAGGCAAGAGAATCCTTGGTTATATCAGTTAGGCCCTTTCCTGGATGGTTTTACCGATAGGATGGGCAACCTTTTTGACATTTGGAGCCTTGAGTATGTCATGTTCGACCCAAATTGAATTGTGAAGATAGATGAGTCAGTGGACTTCAAAGACTAAAGGATTTATTAGGAGGAATCGATGCAGCTGTTAGGGCATTTTGTGCATGAAACTGTTGTTTTTGTGAGGGTGCTGTGGCGATTCATGGGACTTTTCCAAGCCACGTGGGAGACGGAAGTCCTTGTGAGGAGAGACTCTCCTTAGCTGTTTTAGAGGTCTTAAGGGAGTTACAAACTAGGCTAACCAATCGTTTTGTTTGCTTACTATGTAAAAATTGCCTAGGTTAGAATTGTTGATGTAGGAGTTAACCTTAATTTGTAGGGGCTATCTTTTGCCTGTAGTATTTTATTTTTAGTTTTTTATTTGTATTTTGTTGTTTGTAACTTGTCCAATCTAATTGATGAAGTTTTTTTTTTTAATTACTGTCTTTGCATATAAATAATAATAATAATAATAAATAAATAAATGAATAAATCTCAAATTACTAAAAATCCCATCGTGTAGAATGGCTGGGTAAACAAGAAATAATAACAACGGTAATGGTGATGGAGTATCTGATGGGGAGGTCGCCCGAATTATACGCGCAATTGCTGATAGGGTAGGCAATATACCACCTCGAAACCAAGATCAAAGCAAATTTGAAATGATAGCAAAATTTGAAAAGCTACATCCTTACAAATTTCTTGGTGGATCAAACCCTTAAGAAGCTGAAGCTTGGTTAAGACAGATTAAGAAGTTACTAGATACTTTTGACATCCGAAAGGAGCAAGATAGAATGACTATGGCAGTGTTTCAAATGGAAGGGGAAGCAGATCATTGGTGAAAAATAATCAAAAGTACTTGACAAGTAGAGACATTAACATGGAGGCAATTTGAAGACTTATTCATGGAAAAATATTTTCCTAACTAGCTAAGACAAGAAATGGTTAAAGAGTTCCTCCAATCGAAACAAGGAAAAATGTTAGTTACTTAATATGCAAACTGTTTTGAGGCTCTCTCAAGGTATGCTTCAGCAATAATAGTAAATGAAGAGGATAAGGTTAGACGATTTGAATGGGGTTTGGACATCTATATTAGAGGAAGATTGATCGTAGTGCAACTTTCCACCTATGCTCAAATGGTGGATCGAGCTTTAATTATGGAATGAGAATTAGTGGATTCTGAACGCATTCGAAATCAGCGATCAAGGAACAATAACCAATCACGAGGAGAAGATCCAGTTCAAAACACCAGAACCCATTTTGCACTAGCACCTTATGCCGGAGGGTTGTAACAGCAACAAAGGCAGAATCGAGGAAACTAGCAAGGAGAAAACTTTGTAAATGAGTGGAAAGGAAAGTGTTTCAGATGTGGCCAACAGGGGCATCGTTGAAGTGAGTGTCCTCAAGGTGGGGAATATTTTATGGATTAACGAAGGGCACAACAATACAACAAATGCCATCCAGGACAAGGTTCTAAACCCACTCAAAATGCTCAGACCAACAAAAGGCAGCCATAAGCCTCTAAGAATGCAAGCCGACCAAGAACACAACCACAATGAGCTGGAAATGGAAAGAAACCAGGAGGGACTAACCAATAGGCAGTAGAAAGAATGTATGCTCTCTAAGAAGAAGAAGATGTTGGTAACCCATCAGTAATTCAAGGTATGTTAATCCTTATGAATTCTTGGGTTAAAGTATTGTTTGATTCTGGAGCTTCGCATTATTTTATATCCACTGCATGTGTATCAAGTTTGGGTTTGGAGCCAGAAACATTAGCGATAGCTATGAGTGTCGCTTCACCTTTAGGTGGTCAAACCTGTGAAAATCTAGTATGTAAATCTTGTGAACTAGAAATCTCTAGTTCATATTTGATATGCGATCTAAGAGTTTTGGAGATGTTTGATTTTGATGTCATCCTAGGAATGGACTGGTTGTTAGTTCATCGAGCCATTATTGATTGTTACCGTAAGACGGTGACATCATCCTCTCTTAATGGCACGAAAGTTGAATTTAAAGGCAATAGACAAGATTCTTTAACTCCAACGTGTTGCAAATCGTGGTGGCATGATCAACTAATTGGGTGGTTGGCAAGCTTAATTTTGGAAGACAAAAATCAAAAGGATCCAGGATTACCCCATGTGGTGTGCGAGTACGTTAATGTTTTCCCTAACGAATTATTGGGATTACCCCCAAAACGAAACGTAGATTTCACGATCAAGCTTCAACTTGGGACTTCACCAATTTCTATAGCACCACATTGTATGGTGCCAGCTAAACTTCGGGAACTGAAGGAGTAATTACAAGAATTGTTGAATAAAAAGTTCATCAGACCAAGTACGTCCCCATGGGGAGCGCCAGCACTATTTACAAAGAAGAAGGATGGAACCTTGAGATTATGCATTGATTACCGACAACTAAATCGAGTCACTATTAAAAATCAACCCATTACCAAGAATTGATGATTTGTTTGACCAATTAAGAGGTCCAAAGTGTTTTTCCAAAATTGACCTTAGGTTTGGACATCACCAACTTTGTGTCAAAGAAGAAGATATACCCAAAACTGCGTTTCGAATCCGTTATGTTCACTGTGAGTTTGTGGTAATGCCATTTGGTTTGACAAATGCGCCTAGGGTATTCATGAGTTTAATGAATTTTTTTTTTTATTTTTTTTATATCTTATTCGGACCAATTTGTGGTAGTATTCATTGACGATATTTTGATATACTCACGATCGGAGGAAGATCACGAGCAACATCCGAGAATCGTTTTGCAAATTCTAAGGGAAAACCAATTGTATGCTAAAGCTAGCAAATGTGAATTTTGGTTGAAGGAAGTAAAATTCTTAAGTCATGTTGTGTTTGAAACGGGAATATCAGTGGATCCTACTAAAGTAGAAGCTGTAATGGGATGGAAACAACCTAAGAATACATTTGAGATTTATAGTTTCTTGGGATTAGCAAGTTATTATAGGAGATTTATTCAATATTTCTCCAAATTAGCCAAGCTGATGGCACGCCTAACACAAAAAGGAGTAAAGTATGAATGGAACAAAACTTGTGAGCAGTCGTTTCAAGAACTCAAGAAGAGACTGACAAACGCTCCTATACTAATCATACTTGAACGTGATGTCGGGTACATAGTTTATTGTGATGCCTCTAAGGAAGGGTTAGGTGGCGTGTTAATGCAAAACGGGAAGGTAGTAGCTTATGGATCAAGACAATTGAAGAATCATGAGAAAAATTACCCTTCTCACGATTAGGAGTTGGCGGCTGTGGTCTATGCACTTAAGACTTGGAGACATTACCTTTATAGTGAAAAGTTTAAGATATTGACCGACCACAAAAGCTTGAAGTACTTGTTCACACAAAGATATTTGAACATAAGGCAGAGACGCTGGATAGAGTACCTTGAAGATTACCAATTCACTTTGTTTTACCATCTCAGGTAGGCTAATGTTGTAGCAAATGCACTAAGTCGAAAGACAAGGGAGATTATAGCCAACATATTAATTAAAAAATGGGAAATGGCAAGTACTATGAATGAGTTTAAGTTACAACCATAGACTCGGAATATGAAGGTTAGGTTGTTTGCAATAGTTACAACACCCTAACTTTTTACCAAAGTGCTGGAAGCTCAAAGATTTGATCAAGAGACTGATCTCATCAAGTCACGATTTGTGTCTAGGGAATCTTCACCGGATTGGACGCTCTATCAAGATGGTAGTTTAAGGTATTTAGGTAGAATTTTTGTGCCAAATATCGAATAATTGAGAGAAGAAGTACTTAAAGAATTTCACTATTCAGTTTTTTTCGGTTCACCTATGAGGAAACAAGATGTACAGGGATCTCAAGCAATAGTATTGGTGGAGCGGAATGAAGAAGGACATTGCTCAATTCGTATCTAAGTGTTTAACGTGTCAACAAGTAAAGGCAGAACATCAGAAGCCGGCAAGGAAACTCCAACCCTTACCAATACCTGAATGGAAATGGGAACACATAACAATGGATTTTGTAATGGGATTACCCTGGTCGCCGTAAGGCCATGATGCCATTTGGGTTGTGGTTGATCGGTTAACTAAGATGACACATTTCCTACCAATTGGACCAGCAGACACACTCGAATCATCAAGTCGATTATTTATTTGAGAAATCATTAGGTTGCATAGAGTACTAGTCTTAATTGTGCTAGACCGTGATTCTCGTTTTACGTCACAATTCTGGCAAAGTCTGCAAAAAGCTATGGGTACAGAGTTTTGTTTTAGTACGGTTTTTCACCCTCAAACTTGACGGTCAATCAAAAGAATAATTTAGACTTTAGAAGACATGCTTCCAGCTTGTGTAATGAATTTCAAAGGTAGTTGGGAGAGACACTTACCACTAGTCGAATTCTCTTACAATAATAGTTTTTAGGCAAGTATTGGTATGGCACCGTATGAAGCTTTGTATGGACGACCTTGTCGATCACCAATATGTTGGACGGAAGTCAGAGAAGCACCTCTTTTAGGGCCAGAGTTAGTTCAAGAAACTACTGAGAATGTGAAACTAATTAGACAAAGACTTGAGACCGCTTAGAGTAGGCAGAAAAGCTATGCAGATCAAAGGAGAAGACCTTTAGCATTTCAAGTTGGAGATCATGTGTTTCTAAAAATACAACCTCATTGAGGAGTTGTTCATTTCGGAAAAAAAAGAAAAGTTGTCACCTCGCTTCATTGGGCCTTTCGAAATTTTGGACAAAGTAGAAGAGGTGGCTTACCGTTTGACTCTACCACCTCAACTGGTTGGGGTACACAATGTTTTTCATATCTTTATGCTAAGGAAATATAAGCCACACCCTTTTCACATCATCAACTATGAGGAAATTAATCTTGATGAAGATGTGACATTTGAGGAAAAGCCTGTCAAAATTTTAAATCTTCGTAAGAAGAAATTACGAGGTAAAACCATACTATTGGTTTGAGTTCTCTGGAGACATCGTGGGATGGAGGAGTCAACGTGGGAATGAGAAGATGTCATATGTGCTAATTATCTTTATCTCTTCAAATCTAAAGGTATGAATTAATTTCGGGGCCGAATTTTTTATTTTATTTTAAGGAGGTAGATTCTGAGAACCCGCATTTAATTATTCTTAAAAGAAAATAAATGAATAAATAAATAAATTAATTTTACTCAGAGTTTATCTAAAATATATATTAGTGTATAAGTTAGTTTTAAATTAATCCAATTCAATCACTAACAAAGTCATTATTAAGAATAATAATTTTGTGGGTATTCAATATTTATTGTTTATAAATTATTTCAATAAGGATTTATCATGATAATTATCTTTGCTAAATGACTTAGTTAAAAACCTTAGTGTATTAATTTTAATAAACCTACACAAATTAAAAAAAAAATCAAATTTTCAATTTTTCTCCTGTAGTAGGGTGATTTCACCTATATATGTGTGTAAATGCTTGCTTCTTCGGATCAGTGAGGAGAAATGAAATAAAAAGTTTTGTGGGAAAAATAAGTAAGGAAAAGAAGAAGAGTATAGGATCAAGAAAGTTACATATTTTCTTGCTAGTTCATCACTCCATTTCAACCTTACTACTAAGTAAGAAAATCCTCTCAACCCACTCATTTGTTTTAAAAGTTAAAATTTCAGATTGTGTTCATACCAATAATTATAGATAGAATTTTATTTATAGTTGTATATAAATTTTGTGATTTGTATATCAAATATTTGAAAATATTAGTAGTCTTAAAATCATGGTATTATCGTAGAATTAGACTTGCATGTGTAGTTTATGCCACTAAAGAGATGATTAAAGATTTTATTTGGCTCTTAAATCTGCCAGAAAGTTATACGAATTTTTAGACAATTTTATACTAAAACTTTTGAGATGATTTCTTTACAAAGTTGTTGAGAATAATGTCTAGTTCATCCATGAATGTTTGCAACAATTATTGAGTTTTGTACGAATTTATACAAAATTTTAAACAAATATGGAACTGTAGACAGATTTTACTATATGTTTGAAAAATCACTAAAAATTCTATATTAAACCAAATATGGTAATTTCTAAATAAAAAATGAAATTTGAGAAGTCTAGTTTCATAATAAATTTTTATATTGTGGAATTGATTTATAAATTTAAGTATGAAATTAATTTAAGAAAATGTGAGAAATCTGTGTCATAAAATTTCTTGGAATTATTTAGAATTATTTATTATTGATTTTTGGAAAATGATTTTTGAAAAATGACCATAACATGTTTATTGAGTATTCTATGGATTTTTACGAATTTTAGAATTGTATAAGTAATTTATTTATAATTTTAATTACGAAATATATATTCTAAAAATTTCTGGCAAATTGAGAAGGAACCAAAATTATTACTTCAATTATTTATTTGGACTAAAATTTAATATTGTGCTAGTGTAATCCTGTAAATTAAAAATCTATGCATGTGTGTAATTACGGTTTTTTCTTTTTTGTATCTAAATTATGATTTCATACCATGGTTTAATTTAATTGTTTATTTAAATTTTGTACATCGATTGATTATTGTGTAACATGTGTAATATTTTATATTGGGAATTTTAATGAAATAGTATAACATTATTGGTGTTTGAAATTTGAATTATTTGTGATTAATAGAAAAACTAATTGAAATGATTAGTGGTATATACAAAGTTAACGATCGAGGTTTAATATCGGTAGTTCAGGGTAAGCCTTGGTTTTTAATAATTTTTGTATAATTGTGTCGCGAAACCCTAAAGATGGCACAAGATTTATTTGAACCTTATCGGTATTTGGTTTTGGGGATAAGGGTGGATGTGCGGGTGGCACACAGGGATGTTACGTACCCCTGACAGACTGTTCCCTTGGGGCAGACCATGGATGCCACGGCTTAGGTATGTAATTCTGGGCGTGGGCATCCTTGGTAGTTCTTGGATATTTGACCAAGGGAGGGGGGGCTTCAAATCAACCGTGGTCATAGCTTAGTGGTTGATAGAAAATCTCTTTGGTGAGATTTCAAGTGTCACCTAAACTATTAAAATTGTTGAAATTATTAATGGTTGTTATATTTATCATGCTATTAATTTTATTATTATTTTAATTGCCATGATTATTAATATGATTATTTTCTTTAAAAAGAATGGCAGGTTGGTTATATTTTCTTACTGTGTTGTAAAACTTATGGCATATATATTTGTTGCCCTGGCGTTTTATGCTAGATTTTAACATTCAAGGAATGGAAGATGAGATTGGAGCTGCTACTAAAATAGAACCTTGGCTAACTTGAAGTCAAAATTTTAGCAAAATAAAATTTTATTATATCTTGTATTAGTAATTAAGAATGTTATAATGTTGTATGTGGACTTGTAATTTTTTTTTTGTTGTTAAACTTTTGATTATGTGAATTTAAATTTCCCTAATTAGATGTTTAATTTAGCAAGTTATTTTGTTATTTAAATTTGATGATGTTCCAAAAAAAAAAAAAAAAAAAAAAAAGATTTGGAAGTCACATGTTCTCTGTGATTATTTCTCACAGACGACGTCAATTGTATGAGTACAGAATAATCTTATCTTATAATCCTGTTAACCAAGTTTGCACTCCTCCGAATGTCGTCGCTTTACCACCTAAAAACACAAATGTGAGCTAGCTGACGAGGGTATGCCGGAAACCTCTCCGATGCCTAAGTTAGCAAAATAAACTATAGACACTAAAGTTCTGTGTATTCGAGAGTAAGAATTGCCATACCTATCCACAGGTTCTATCATAAGCTTTTATAAATTCCGCCTGGTACAATCCTAGTTGGACTCTAACTCTCCGTAGTAGAGTCCTCATAGGAATCACATTCCCAAGGATAATGCCTATCTTGAGAACACCCTACTCACTGCCAACCAAGTGATATGGTTCAAATCCTTTATCTCGGCTGTCAACACAGTCAAGCGAGCTAACTTGGGTTTGCTCTATGCTTGACAGACCCAAGATGGCACTCTACCAAGCTAAACTTAGCATGGCCCTCTGCACTAGTGATACCTTGGTCTGCTTCTAGACTACGTCCAGAAAGCTTGGTCCAAGCCCTAGCGACACATTTGACTAGCTCAATGTTTGCTTGGCCCAAGACCAGACTACCCAAGCTCGTACCTCGGCCTACAGCCCAATCCAATGATCAAAACGATTGACTTAGCTCGGCCCAATGTAGTCACATAAATTACCCTCTCAGATTATAATAGAGGTTTATCATTTCAGTTGGAGATAAGTTGGTAGCTCACAATACGTCAAAGTTTATTATCTCAGTTGATAACTACCCCAACAAACCCCGAACTCGTAAGTCTCACCACAATATCATCTTCACCTTCGAACAACATAATATAAATTATTTCAATTATTAACTACATCCATCTATTTTGCAGCGTTGATTGTACACTGGGTGTTTGTTACATTATGAGACAACGTATCTACTACGATTTGATAGAGCCAAACATGTTTCACGCTGAATGGTGCAAACTACGGCAATCATTAGTCATTTTTTTCTTGAATGACCGAAACAAGTTAGTCCGTGATAATTTTGTACAAAAATGAAACATGTTCTTAATTCATTCAATCCTATGGTTAGGGGTTATCTACCATACACTAGCTATACCATAATACAAGTGTATGTGTGTGTGTGTGTGTTTTTTTTTTTTGGGTAACTTTGACAACTTGTAGTTGAAAACACTAACAATATATATATATATATAAATTAATGATATACTTCTCAGACAGCTATATGTTTTGATGGTATATTTGGTATTGATGTGTTGTGTGTGCTAAATAATATAAAGTGTGAATATTGAAATTGGTGTGAATGTTCACATTGTAATTTATGTTAATGCCCATTTTTAATTAATGTGAATATTTAAAATATGTCTTATGTTTACTGTGATCGACTAAAGATGTTAATATTCACATTTTACATATGTCGGGTGTATGATTCTTCCACAAACATATCAAAAAAGAATATTGAATACAAACAACGATAGTTGACCAAATAATGTTCTAAATAATGTGAAGTGTGAACATCCACATTTGGTCTCTTATGTTGAAATTGGTGTGAATGTTCACATCGTAATTTATGTTAAGGCCCATTTTTAATTACATTATGTCCTATATTTATTATAGTTGACTACAGATGTAAATATTTACATTGTACATAAACAAAGTGTATGACCATTCACAAACATACTAGAATTAATGTGAATCTTCACATCTATTTGTTACATTGTGAATATTCACATAATTTTTGTATCTAAATAAACATTGTGGCTTGTGGTTTTATGATTGAATACAATGGTTTGATGTGAACTTTAACATCACAATCGCATAGTAGTAATGAACACAGTGAAAATATATGCACTATTCAATATTATATGGATGTGTGAATATCCACACTGATTGACAACACAAATGACAAATTTTCGTTACAGATAATGTAACTATTAACACTGATTAATGATGTGATGAGGTTAACAAAAAACCAAAAACAATGGATGCAACAGAATTAGAAATTTGACAAATCTCAATCTCTTAAAAAATAAAAAACCATCACTCACATCTTCATCTTCATTATTATCACTATCAATAACAATCCATGCAATTTTACTATTACACCAATCTAGTCCAAATCAAACCAAATGCACATTTAAAGAATAAGTTTGTAACAAAAGCGACTGGATACATAATTGAGTTTCGAATCCGCTCTCTCCCTTCGATTCAAATCCTTCTCTCTCCCTTTGATTTTCGGCTGAAATTGCAACAATGGTAGAAAATAGAGTTTCGAATCATAACAATGGAAGAAGACAATCTTTGAATCTTCAAACCCAAAAATTATAAAAAACAAAAAAACAATAAAAACAAAGTTTTGAACTACACCTATGGAAGAACCCATATGAGCACACCAACAACATGAAGGTATCCATCTGCTGCAAAAATACAAAAACAAGGAAGTGAACAATCACATTATAACCAATGATATGTGAACATTTATATTGTTCACATAATCTAAATTATTTAATCAAACAGAGATGACACACAAAAAAAAACAAAAATCTTATGAAAACAATCACAAAACAACAAGAAATAATAAACCAATTAACCAAAAACAACCTTTCACCAATGATCCACCACAATTAATTTGTTCAAACTACTGTACATGCATCTCTGTCAAATATCCGAAACTCAAACAACAAAAATATACATGTATTACCGGTAAAAAATCAAAACCTCATTCATCAAACATACACTTGTATTACCTATGTATTCTACAAAATGCACATAATTCAAAAATAGAGCATACAATTCTTTACATAAATGAACATGCATTCATAAACAAAATAAAACTAACCTTGAGAAAAAAAAATTCTGTAATCGTTCTCAACCTCCGATAAATGACTGATCTCCAACAATTATGTAACAAACCAGAGCACACACAAACACCAAACTACGAAAATGAACACACCTATGGATAGAAACCTATCATTGTCGTCTTCTCTTCATTGCACCGAAATCCTACCACAATGAAACCATACCATAAACGATCGACATTGATTAATTAAATTAGCATCATCAACGTGAATAAAGTTAAAAAATAAAACCAAAAGATGTACTTTTTTTTTTTGTATATTATGTATTAACATAATATATAAGGGTATAATAGTCTCAAAAAAATATAAATTTAGGAAAAAAGGACCTCATAGAATAAAAGTATAAACATATGGGACTAACAAGGTTATAAATTTCCTTTCTGGACTTATTGGGTTAGAACACCCCAAAATGAGATTTGTCAATAAAAATCCCTAACAAGTCATAAAGTTATTGGTTGTATGAGGTTAAAATCATTATGGGAAAGTCTACGGTGTATGCCCATTAACATTATTATAAATTTTTTTAATATTAATTATAAAATGAATAATTTTGTCATAAATTAGCTTAACAAAATGTTTAAAATTTTGTGGTTGATATTATAAAAGTTTGTGGTTTGGTTATGATATTTTTAGTCACGCTAATTTATAGTGATGTTATGCATTTTGTGATTGACGTTATGAAATTTTATAATAAAATTACGCCAATTTATGATAGGGTGTATATGATATCATAGACTTTCTCTACAATAATATATCCTAAACATAAACAACAGTAATTCTACGGATTTAGATATAAAAACTCAAAAATTATCCAAAATTTTACATCAATTACTCAAATTCATTTTATATATGGACCCTAGATTTCATCAATTTATTTTTTGCCACCCAAATCCATTTTTGAATACATTATGAGTCCCAAATTCTAGGACCTTTAGATTTTTTGCATAAAATAATATACAATCATTCCAAACTTCTTCAAACAGGTAAGAATTCTTTATTGTGCAATGTATGTACGGTATGTCTTTTATTAGATATTTTTATGATACATAATTTTCTCATAGAATTACTATAATTTTTAATTAAAAAATGAACATGCATTTTTGTGATAATATAAAACATTTTTAAAGTAACAATACCTAACAACCTCTACTAAAAAATTATATATTATTTACTATAAATATACATAATACGTATCATAAAAATGCCTAACAAATTACATAGTAGAGTGTCTTACTGTAACATTTTTCCACTTTTATCATACCAAATCAGTCGGTAAGAATACACGGTGATAATAGCTGTTCTCTGTAATGGATTAGCAGTATGAACGAAAGGATTAAAAACGAAAAAATTGCAAAGTACTCTAGTTAAGTTGGCTAACCTTTTGGTTACTAATGAATTATTTAGGATGATCTAAATAAGTATATTTTTTTAATTTTTTTAATTTTTATATATACTATGGTAGAGAGGTAATGTGACTCAAATAAAAGGTGGTGTGACTCAAATACGATAAAAAGATGTGCTTAAGTAAGGGATGCCAAACAACCCCCAAGTCTCTCCTAATGGGAAGGTATTGGTTTCCACTCTTAGGAGTAGATTGAGATGATAAGATTTTCTTACGAGGTATATTAGTATGAGTTTTAACTCCCCAAAGTACTAGTATAACAATTAATCACTGATTTTTGCCGATTGGAAAAAAAAAAAAAAAACAAATCAATGATTTTTTCACAAAATATTTTCAAAAATTTATCACTGATGTAATCTTTTTTTAAAAAAAACATACACTGAATTGCAATTTCCTCGTTAAAAAATTCTGCTACAGGTCTACTAGGCTCTCGGGATTCCCCTTCCTAAAAGGACCCGCTCAATTTCCTTGGGGCAACTTTGGGAGAGAGAGGATCACTGTATGTTGGATGTGATAATGGTAAAGCTCAAAAAGGGAGAAGATGGAATTCTGATTTTTTTTTTTCTTTTTGGTAATTTAATTTAGAAAAATATTTGAGATTTATGTGTTAGAATGGTTGAAAGAAAGGAAAAATTGTGTATATGTATTATTGAATTGAATAACCATGTACAAGAGCTCCTATATATAGGATAGTGATACAATCCTAGTCTAACTTGAATTCCTAATTTGTGATATACATTAACAATGATATACATTAATTAGGATAATTAGGATATATATATACATTAATTAGGATATAAATTAACAGCCCCCCTCAAACTCAAGGTGGGTAAGTATCAACCAACTTGAGTGTGGAAACTAGATCACTGAAACGACCAAGAGGATAAGCCTTGGTGAAGATATCGGTTGTTTGATTGGCAGAGATAACAAAGATAAGATGAACAGTGGCACTAGTAACATGCTGCCATATGAAGTGAGAATCAATCTTAATATGCTTTGTGCAATCATGGAAGACATCATTATGGGCAATTTGAATAGCACTCTGATTATCACAATAGAGGTTAATCGCAGTAGAATGAGAAATCTCCATATCAGAAAGAAGCCAACGAAGCCACACAAGCTCCTAAGTAGTGTCAACAAGAGCACGATACTTAGCCTCAGTACTAGAACAAGCAACAAGAGTTTGCTTCTTGCTACACCAAGCAAAGAGAGAGTCACCCAAGAAGAAGCAAAATCCTGTAGTGAAACGGCGATCAATAGGATCCTTTTCCCAATCTGCATTAGAAAATGAGTGTAACTATAAAGATGAGTGTGCTGAGTAGTGAAGACCATGAAACATAGTTCCTTTCAGATAGCGCAAAATGCGAACCAAAGTATCATAATGTGGAGAGCGAGGAGCAGCCATGAACTGACTGACAATGTGAACAGTATAGGCAATGTTAGGACGAGTAATTGTGAGATAAACAAGACTGCCAACTAGCTGACGATATAAGGTAGCATCAAACAACAACTGACGATCAAGAGGTGTGAGACGAGTCTGAGGATCAATTGGGGTAGGAGCAGTCTTGCAATTGGTAAGATCAGCACGAGCCAAGAGATCAGAGGTATACTTGGCCTGGGTGAGAAAGTAACTAGAAGGATCATGAGAAATTTCCAAGCCGAGAAAGTAACTAAGCAAAGCTAAATTTTTCATCTCAAACTGGCGACTGAGGAACTGTTTGAGACTAGAGATACCCACTGTGTCATCTCCGGTGATGATCATATCATCAATATAGAGAAGAAGAAGAATAACACCACGCTCTGTCTTGCGTATAAATAGAGCAGACTCATAGGCACTGGAAGAGAATTCAAAGTCACTAATGGTAGAACTAAACTTGGCAAACCAGGCATGGGGAGCTTGTTTCAAACCATACAAAGCACGATGAAGTTTATAGACCCTGGTGGACAAAATTGAGGAACCAAGAGGAGGTTGCATATAAATTTCCTTAGTGAGATCGCCATTGAGAAAGGCGTTCTTGACATCTATCTGACAAAGACTCCAATGACGAGCAGCATCAACGGCGAGTAGGTTACGAATTAAAGTAAGATGAGCAGCATGAGCAAATGTTTCCTTGTAAGCAATCCCATATTCTTGAGTAAACCCTTGAGCAATAAGATGAGCTTTGTAACGCTCAATGGAACCATCAGAGTGGGTTTTGATCTTGTAAACCCATTTATAACTAACAACACTCTTGCCAGGTGGAAGGTCACCTACATCCTAGGTATGAGTTTTATCTAAAGCTTGCAATTCATCACTCATAGCTTGTTGCCAAAGAGGGTTAGACCAAGCCTCTTGATATGAAGTAGGTTCATGAGAAGAAAAAAGCAGTGGAACCAACAATGAAATCACGGAGAAGTATAGAAGGTTGTGTTACCAGAGTAGAATGACGAAAAGGTACCTTTGGTGCAGAAGATAATGTAGTGGAATCAAGGGATGCATGAGGCTTACTGGGAGAGGGAATGATAATAAGACTAGGAGGTGGAGCAGGAGCAGGTACAGAAGCTAGCTCAGGATCAAGAAGTGGAGCAGTAGGACCAGGAGGCGGAGCAGAATCCTCAGGATGGGTCGGAGTCATCTTGTCAGAAATAGTGTCTGTAACAAGCTCATCAAACAGAAGATAGAGATCTGTGAAGAATGGTGTAGTGAGAATAATGGACAAATGAAACTTAGATGTAGAGGAGAACATTTTGTGTTCCCAAAATACTACATGATGAGAGATACGAAGATGACGAGAAAGAGGATCCCAACAACGATAACCTTTATTTTCAATCCTATACCCCAAGAAGCAACAAAAACGGGTTCGAGGTTCTAATTTGGTACGCTCATGTGGTTGAAGAAGAACAAAACAAGCACATCTAAATACAAGAAGACCAATATAGGCAGGAGGTGTGCCATACAGATGCTCATATGGGGTTTGATTGTTGATGGTAGGGGAAGGAACACGGTTGATAGTATAGACTACTGTGAGAGCAGCTTCTCCCAAAAAATGTTTAGGACAAGAAGAAGAGATTAAAAGAGCACGAACGGTGTCTAGGATATGGCGATGTTTGTGCTCATCACGACCATTTTGTTAGGAGGTACCAGGACAAGAATAATGAGAAAGTGTACCATTTTGACGAAGGAATTTCAAAAAATGAGTTTCTTTGTATTCCTGAGCATTATCAGCATGAAAACTTTTGATGGTGAAGGAAAACTGAGTTTTGACCATGTGAGAAAAATCATAGTATATTTAGTGTAACTCAGAGCGAGATTTCATAAAGAATAACTAGGTAAAACGAGTGAAATCATCGAAAAATATAACAAAGTATTTAGATCACCCTATAGTGGTATTAGGTGAAGGCCCCCAAATATCAGAGTATATGAGATCAAAAGGTGCATGAGACCTAGAAGTATTTGTAGTAAATGGCAAGGCAGACTATTTTGCAAGTTGACAAGATAGATAGTCTACTTTATCGTTTGGAACATCACCTAACTGGCCACTTGAAACTAGAAAGCACAAACGACCAAAAGACACATGACCTAACCAAGAATGCCATAAAGCAAGAGGGGAACTAATAGTAGCAGAAGCAGTAGTCTCAACATTGGAAGGACTGGAGGAGGGAATGCAAAGGTAGATAAGCTCATATAGACGTCTATGTCTACGACCTATCTCAAGGGTTTGTCCAGTTTTCGGATTCTGCACAACACAACCAGTTTGAAAAAATAGAACGGTGAGGCAAAGATCACAGAGTTGACCAATAGAGATAAGATTAAGTGTAAGATTAAGGATCAGACACGTGTGAGAGAGAGACATTAGAGGTAGAAATATGACCTATATGACTAACATGCATTTGAGAACCATCAGCAGTATGAATGCTAGGTAAATCAGAAGGACATGTAATGGAAGAAAACAGTGTAGGGGCATAGGTCATATGGTTGCAACAAGCTGAATCAAAATACCATGAAGAGGTACCTGGGGTGACAGAGATAACAGTAGAAGGTGTACCAGAAGTGGAAATAACTTTTTGCATAATAGTTTCAATATCATGAATAGTGTGAGTGGAAGAGGAGGTAGGTGCAACAACAGCAAAGGCAAACTAAATCGAAGAGTTATGTCGACTAATAGAGGATCCAGAAGAGCCACTGTAGAGAGGAGAACTATCTGAATGATCTATGAAATGACCAAACTATGAGTCACAAACAGGGCCTAGTAGTGTCGGTGTAGAACTGGGTAAAATAGAGTGTCCTAGTGAATTTGGAACGTTGAAAATAGCTAGAAAGCAACTGAGTTGCCCCAAAATAGCCAAAAAATGGACTTGTAGAAGACAAATAGGCCAAAGATGATGTCACCAATAAGTGGATAACGTCAGTGTTAATGTATTGCACGCACGTTAAAAAAAGTAGCGTGGCACATGGTAGCGCAGTAGAAACGATTGCACGCGGGTGCATGATAGCAGGAGTGGCGCGCTGGCGCATGATGGCAGACGCCGCGTGGGTACATGGTAGCAAAAAAGGCGCACACAGTAGCAAGAAGGGCGCGTGTTGGCTCGTGGGAGAGTGGCGGCGGAAGGCTGGACGTGCCAACTACAAAAGTAGCGTGTAAGAGCGCGTACGGAGGTGTGTGGCGATGGGCCTGGTGGCGTTGGAACCAGGGAACAATTCCTAGCATGGTGGTAAAAAATTTATAAATTTTTGGTAAAAAATGATGATAGAGCAGTGACGAAACGGTGTTGTGGAACAAAGAATGGTGTATTGATGAAAAAGAAGAGAGATGCTATAATGCCACTGTGTACGGGCAATAAGCAGGAGAAAAGAGAATTTAGGATTCAAGAACTACGCTCTAATACCTTGTTAGAATGGTTGAAAGAAAGGGAAAATTATGTATCAGTATTATTGAATTGACTAACCATATACAAGAGCTCCTATATATAGGAGAGTGATACAATCCTAATCTAACTCTAATTCCTAATTTATGATATACATTAACAATGATATACATTAATTAGGATATGCATTAACATTATAAAAAAAAGTTTTATAATTTGACCCACAATGATAAATTATGATAGATGTTAACTTTTATTTTTGTATTTATACATTTAGAGATATTCATAGGCTTGACTGATCTGTCAAAACCGATCAACTCGACTCAGCACACTCTTGCTTTTAAGCTGTTTTGATAGCTTGAGCAGGTAGATGAGGATGAAATGTTTTCAAATCTGCCTATGTTTGAACAGACGACGAATGAGAGGTTACTCGACCCAACCTGATCCTCCAACGCCCTTAAGAAAATGATATTACGTTTTTATGCTTTATATATTTAAAAAAAGAACATTTTATTTAATAATAATATTAGCTATTAATGAACTATGAAGTTTGACCTTTATTTCAATTATAAAAAATATAGAATAAAAAATTTTGGACTCAAATAAGGTTCAAACTAGTACAAAATTACTCTAAAATAATTTTTTTTAAAAAAAGCATAAAATAATAAAGTCTAAACGGCCAAATCGATTCTCATCCACCCGTTAACCTACTCAATTCGTATCCGCTAACTAAGCGAACATATGTGAATTGATTTTTTTTTAATCTACCTAAGTTCAAATGGAAGGCCACCCAACTCAACCCAATCAAATTTGCGAGTAGCCCTAATGAATACAAATGCAATTTATATATATATATATATTTTTATATCTATATATCATGTGCCTAGATTTCTAGTACTATTGACTTCCTAATAGGTGGAGTTGGATGTGATGCTGGTAGAGCTGGAAAAGGAAGAAGATGGAATTATGAATTTTTTTTTTCTTTTCTTTTTGGTAATTTAATTTTAGGGCTTAGGTAAAAGAAAATCAAATATGTAGTGTTTAACAGCCAAATATAATTGTTTTTAGGACAGACTTCACTTTACCTTATATGATTTGAGTCATGTGTGATTTACCCCATAATGTTTGGAAATCATCACATAACCTCCACGTGGTTTGTCAAATTGAAGTGCACTGTTAAAATTCTGTCTAACTTAACAGTAAGTGCAAAACACATGGCATATATAAGGGGGTTACATGTTCATTTTCAAAATTTAAGGGGATAAATCGTACATGTGGAATAAATCACAAGGGGTTATATTGCACTTTACCTCCAAACAAATGACAAAAATGGCTATTTTAGTTTTTTTAATTAAATCGTTAATGGGTCTAACGGTACACTTCAGTCCACAAGTCACAGAAGGATATGATTCCATTTCTAAATGTTAGGGGATAAACTACATATGACTCAAATTATAAGGGGGTAAAGTGAAATTTACCCTTCTTTTTATTATATACTAATAGGGTGATATTAAGTTTCTGAAATTACATAAAAAAAAGGTGTGCTTTTGTTTTGTTTTTTAATTTTTTTTTTTGAAGTGAGGCAAACTAATTTTTTCACCTCCAATTTCATAGAATTGGATTGCGATTTGCATCCTCCCATGAGAATTATAATTATACCATTTTGGGAGATTTAGGCGGTGTTTGATTCATGGATTTAGAAAGGAAAAAAGAAAATGTACGTGACAAGTGAATGAAATATAACTATATTTTACATATATTTCACACTTTCCCTCCCTCTCCCTTTTCCCTCTTCATTTTCCTTTCCAAATCCTTTCCCTGATTTATGAACTAAACACATCCATAATGGGATTAGAAGGACTTTTAGTCCATATCATTTTTATCCGGTAAACATAATTTATGTGAAATCTATATTGAATTAATAATCTAATGAAATTTTATTTATGGAGTTAAACAAAGATGGCCTAAGCAAGAAACAAAAGAGAGATTATGTGAACCTGAGAAATGTTGGAAAATTATTAAATATTCTGAGAGTACCATGTGAATTTTTTTAACATGGTACATTCGGCTAATAAAAAATTCCAAACATATTAAGTAGATTGTCTTTCATACTTGAAGGGTAATTATTCAGTAATCCCGGAATATAGACACGTAATATTCTATAGCATTGTGATTGGTGGAGAATGTAGGTAGGTGAGGTATTCTGTTGGGTGATTGGTGAACATGAGGGGCATATTGAATGATGATTGGTTAAAGAGTATAGATACGTGGTACTCCGGAAACATTGAATAATTTCCCATACCTGAACTACTTAACAAAGGTGAGTTATCATTTCTAACTTATAAAATTTTAAGCTATATATAATTAATTTAAAGAACCACATATGTAATATCATATAATACTTGAAACTACGTAATAACTACCCAAAAATATTAATGTGGTATGCCCAGTATTTGGTGTTTGAGATTTAACCAATTTAAACTAGTCTATTTGTTATTCATGTTCTTGTACCATAGTAGTATGTGTTCAGATTTGTAAAAATTGAAGAATTTGAATTTTATCTTAAAATTGATCTATTATCAGATTAACTTATATTTAGTTTGGTAATCTAAGCCATTCATCTTATACAACTAATTAAGAAAATTATCCATGCAAAAATTTAGTTGATCCAAGATCGATTGCCATACAATTAGACATTTTTTAATCTATACAGTCTACATGTTTTTAAGAATAGGTTGTTCATGTGTTACAATATGGCTAATGTTTTTCTCCAGTCTGAAATCGGACTAGAGCTCGCTGTTAGGCTTTGTGGCTAACCATGGAGTCCACAATGATGATCCGAATTGTTCAATGTGTAAGGCTCGTTGAGTATTTAATCCCTGCAAAAAATGATTTCATTAGATAAAGTGTGTGTGTGACTCTTGGGATTCAACAAACACTAGATTCAAATCCTAGTAGTGATATAAAAGCTGGACCTCTAACAAGAGAATCTAAGCATAACTACGGAAAGTCAAACCACTAGGAATTAAGGGGTATTTGGTGAGTAAAAGCGGAGGCTCCCCCTCAATCAATGAATCCCTTATTTTTTTCTTTTTTTTTTTTCACATCTTTTTCTTTTCTTTTCTTTCTTTTGCACATTTTTTTTCTTTTTCACAATTTTTTTTTTCTTTCTTTTGCACACTCATTGGCAGCTGACACGCTTAAGAGTATAGAAACCGAACCAGAGAAGCATGGATATAATAAGGATAGCCTGGTTAGTGACTCTGAGGTAGCCTTTTCCTCATACCTGGATTACCAAAAACAGAGGGGAAAGCCGTGGAGATGCAAAAAGATGGAAGGTGGTTAAGAGACTCAACATCACCCATGATATGCTAGTATTGGTCAATTCCTTGAGAAAAGCAAAAAGATACAATGCTAGAAGTCCATAAAAAAAAAATAATCACTAAGGCGGAAGACTCCAATATTTGCTAATCCAAGAGTGTGTACAGAATGAGACATACTAATCAAAAAACACACACTCCAAAAGGAGTAATGACCACAGAAAGCACACACATATTAACATGTAATGGATATTCTTATTAATTCCAATATGCACGAAGGACATCTCAAAAAAAAAATTCAAGTTTGCAAAACCATACTAAGAAATCTTTTTGGATTTTTTTTTTTCATTTTTTTTCTTAACCAAAGCAAGACAAAAAACGAACATGCACACATTTTTTTTTAATTTTTTTTAGAAAACAAAACATGTCAGAAAACGAACAAGCACACATTTTTTTCTCATTAAAAAAAAACACACAGAAACTCAAAAATTAAAACAAATAAACAAATTAACACAAGTCAAGTTTTCTCACCCAAACTGCTTTAGTATAAACAAAGTTGTGAGAATTGCGGTTTTTGGGTGGTGTCTTGACGTTATGGTTCCCTTCCCCTTTAATGAGAACCCATCTTGACATGTTTTTCAACTTCCTATTCCTAGGTCTAGGTAAACACAACATCTGTTCATGTTTGGTCTCAAGCAAATCCAAATAGCAAGGTTTATTATGACCCTTAACCTCCTTATGACCAATGAAATGTCTCCTACCCCTTGAGATATTAGAATTTCTTCCATCTCTATGAGACATTCTCCCATGCAATTCATAACAATAAGGGCGAATATGACTATGCATACCACAATGATGACAAATAAAAACAGAGTGTACCTTCTTTTCTTTGGCCTTACCAACTCTAGGAAGTTTGAGAAGTCTATCCTCATGTTGAATTTTTTGTTCTCCCTTTCCTTGAGTTCTTGTATCACAAGATGTGGAAGCCTTCTATTTTTGCTCTTTCTTACCACCAAAGCCAATGCCACTCTTGTCAGAACAAATTTGTTGAGACCCAATGATATTGTCCAAAGTCTTTGATCCTCTGTTCCAAAGACCAATGGTAGCCATAGCACACTTGAGTTCTTCCTCTTTCTTGATCATTAGTTATTCCAAAGCAACTTGAGACATCTCGAGAGTTTCAATCTTTTTTTCATTTGTTGCATAAATTTGCTGTAGCTCATTCCTCTCTATCTCACAAGTCAAGAGTTTTACACAAAGAGCTTGTCGATCATTAGAAATCTTAAGGGCATCATTCCTAGCTTCGGAAATCTCTTTTTTTAACTTGACATTCTCACTTTCACATGTTTTGAGTTTCTTTGTGAGTTTGTCATTCAATTTAAATAAGTTAAGAGACTCCTTATACAACTTTTGATATGCTTGCTGAAGTTCTTCATCTTCACTCCCTGATGATTTGTCAAGTAGGGGTGGTCGAACCATAGAATTTCCCTCACGAATTGAATCCATTATCACAGATCAAACAAGATCTCATTCTAAAAGAATTTTTTTGAAAAAAAAATAGAACGACCTGCTCTGATACCAATTGAAAAATCTAGAAACCCTAGATGTTGATTTGTGATTATGTACCAATTTTAAGCAAAATATAACAATTTCAATCAAACAATAAAAGACAAATTGACACAACGATTTTACGTGGAAAAATCACAATTGGACACCTCAAACTGTGATTAAAAAACCACGGGCAACAGCCACAAAACAATCCACTAAGAAGATTTAAAGGAATTATACAGGTATACTCTTAATTACCTAGCGAATCCACGCCTAATTGAACCAATCTCTATGTGCCTCTTCCAACCCTTGTCTTCACCTCGGAATTGTCTTTACGATGAGCCACTCCAGAATCCACCGAAGCTTCAGGCTCGAATTCTTCAGAATCCACCGAAGAACAACTCTCTCTCTCTCTCTCTTGTATATAACAAACAAAACCTTTGATGTACTTTCTTTAAACCATGAGTTGAATACTCAATAAAACATCAAAGAAAACTAACAAAATCTCTCCAAATATAAACCTTAAGAACCAAAAAGAAGATTTGGAGGAATTAAATAGTTTTGGGAGAAAACCAACTATTTATAGAAAATTCAAAAGTAATCCTAGTTTTGGAAGAAATCCAATTACTTATAGAAATCCAAAAGTAATCATAATTTTGAAAGAAAATCAACTTCTTAAAGAAATCCTTGTCAAACGGGATTGTTAATAATAAAACTTAACGGGCTTCACTTATATATATACCCACAATCACGAGCAAGTACAACCACACCAAGCCACATATTATTGTTTTTATCTTAAGGCTCTGTTTGGCTTTGATTTTAATTTAAACTTATTTGTCCATTTTCAAGCAATGGAGGGTTTGAAGTTGAAGTTGTTCTCTATGCTGCCAGAAGATTCTATTTCAACAATTCTATCACTCACATCTCCTACAGATGCATGTAGATCATCACTTGCTTCATCCACCTTTTGATTAGGGCCGATTCTGTATTTTCGGTGGTCTAAGGTGAAACAAAAACGGAGGCTTATATTCACAAAGAAATTTTTTTTTAACCTTATTTGGTATCATTATCGTTGATTGATACAAAAATAGATATCAAAATGTATTCATACCAAAAAAAAAAAAAAAAAAAACCAAAATTAGGAAAACTTTATTCAATTAAAATGTATTGAATATGTATTAAATTAATTGTTGTTTATTGAATATGTTGTTTATTGAATATATTCTGTATGAGTGCGATTGAGATTGAATTAATTGTTTATTCTACTAAAATCTGATAAACAAATAAGGTAAAAAAAATTAGGATAAATTTATTTATTCCACTAAAATCTGATAAAGAAAGAAGGTAAAAAAATTAGGGAGCCTATTTTGGACCACCAATATTTTGTATGTGTATGTAATATTTCTCATTCAAGGACCATCAACATTTTGTATATATTTTAATTTTAATTGGGCCAAACCATACCTATAAACAAATATGGGCCCAACATAATAATTTTGGACCATTTAGATTGGCCCTAAAACAATAAAAATAATTTAAACTTAATTATATTTGTAATATACTATAATACTTTTCTAAATTTGGGACCCTAGGCCTCAATGGCCTTAGCCAGGGCTGGTTCTGCTTTTGATCAGCCGCTGATTCTGATGTTGTTTGGGAGAGACTATAGCCGCCGTCCGATATTGCAAGATCAGAAAGTCCTTTGGTGAAGTTCTCATCAAAGAAGGAGCTTTTTTTCCATCTCTGCAATCCAATTCTCATAGATGGTGGTGACAAGGTGAGCTTATCAGTTTTCTTCTCAAAGTACTTTTGAGTTGCTTTTCATAAAGAGCTTCTTACTATACCAACCTCTTTTGCAGTGCTGATCCGGTTGATTGGAAGAAAAACAAAAAAATTACAGCCCCGTGAATTTTTAAAAAAGTATTTATAAATACATGGAAAAGTTTGAAATTTTAATTATTAATATTTATAAAATTTATCACATGTATTTTTTTCCAATTTTACACTGAATTATTATTTCACCAAAAAAAAAAAAAAAAAAAAAGAGAGAAAAAGAGAAAATTATCATTAAGTGGTAATTTCAATAAAGTTATCAAGTGGTAATTATTAAGTGTATTTTTACCTTTATTGATGTATGGTGTATGTATTTATCCTTAATTTTTATTCAATAAATTTTTTTTTTGGCCGATAAAAAAAGTGGTAATTTCAAATTTTTTTTTATAGGTTAATAAAATGATTTATGATTTTAATTATCAATATTTATAAAATTTATTACTTATTTGTAAAATTTCTTCAAATCATGCACTGAACCGAAATTCCCTTTAATAAAAATATTAATCTTGAAATTTTTTTTTTTTTTAAGGGCATAAATTAATCTTGAAAATTTGAGGACACATTTCCTGCATATTTAACAAGTAATGATATAAAATCAAGAATTTTTATTTTTCAGAAAACTACTGTAAACCAAACAAGTTTAAGGATACGTTGCGTGTAATTTTAAAAAGTAAAGATATAAAATAAAAATATTTCAATTTTCATTAATACATGAGTTGTGAGAAAATGGTATTCTTATTCATCGTCTTCTCGATATCCTCATCATGCAGGGCTTCGTATTAGACAAATTTTCTGGCAAGAAATCATATATACTCTCTGCAAGAGAACTTTCCATTACATGGGGCAATGAGCCAATATACTGGAACTGGACATCTATACCTCAATCAAGGTAATTTTTTTTCTTCTCCATATTTGATCTTCATCAAATACCTTATACCAATGCAAGCATGCTCATACTGATACTCTCCCACTCTCTCTATAGATTTTCAGTGGTGGCTGTGCCAAAAACAATCCACTTATTAGCAATTCAAGGCAAGATTAGAACTCGAATGCCATCACCAAACACCACATACAGTGCATATCTCATCATGAAAACCTCTGAGAATGCTTATGGGCTCAATTCAATACCATCAGAGACATCGATTGAAGTGGGAAGTCATGTGTCAAGCAACAAGGCGTATCTGTGTCGTTGTGACAGCAAGAAACAACAAATCGACCTGCTTTTTTTTTATACGAATCGCGTGGGAAGTGTTGAGGCAGAGGGTGAGCAAAGGAGGGGAAGGACGAGTCCCAAAGTGAGAGAGAAGATGGGTGGATGGAGATTGAGATAGGAAAATTGTTCAGTGGTGAAAAAGATGAAGAAGTGAAGATGAGTGTGATGGAGGTGAAGGGTGATAATTTTAAGGGAGGACTCATCATTGAAGGCATTGAGTTAAGGACTAAACAATAATGAAGCAATGTTTTTCAAGGGACTCTTTGACTCAAAATCCATGTTCTTCTATCCTCAATGTATGACCAAGGCACGATTGTGCAACTAAAAGTAGACTAATAAAGGCATAAAGATGGGAAAAAAAAAAAAAATTACAATATACGTGCTTTTTACCCAAATGAGGGATAATTGATTTGTAAAAATGCAAGATTGTGTGGTTTGTATTTAGTCAATTCAGAATTCATTCAAATTTTATTTTGTTTTATTTTATTTATTTATTTATTTTTGGCATAGAAATTCTAGAAAAGGAAGAAATAAAGAAAAAGGAATTTGGTTTGTCTTGAAATTATGTTCACACGCTTGTTTGCCGTGATAGCATATATTATTGTGCAAGAGACCACTTTTGGGAATAATATATAATAAGGTTTGTATTTGTAGATTCTTTCATTCATTTTTATTTAGAAAAATATTTGGTGACTCGAATTTTTGTGGCTCGAATGGCTCAAATGTGTCAAAACGACATCGTTTTACACCAAAAACGACGTCGTTTCGGGTGTTTCGAGCCATTCAAGCCATAATTTTTTGGGCCACCTAGTATTGTTGTTTTATTTATTTATAAGGTAATACTATTTTAAATTAAAATTTAAACTTGAAAAAACTTGAGTAACTGGTCTACCATGAGATTCATTATCATTTCTTGCTCAAGGCTAACTAGGTTTGGGTCAGAGGTGATGAAAGTGGGAGAGAGATGTATACTGTGTAGATATACAAAGAGAGGAATTAATTGAATAAACACCCTTTTTATTCAAACTCAAACAAATTACACAAAACAAAGCAACTCTTTGTAACTCTCAAATTCTCTCAACTCTCTAAGAATTCTCCTTATCTAGAGATATTATGTTTCTCTATGGAGATTACATTTTTCTCCCACTCTTTGTAAAACAATCTAACAATACATCTATTTATAGGTTTCTGCTCAAGTATGAACATGAGCTAGAGATAGCAAATTCTTCATGTTTTTCTTTTTTCCTTCATTGCTAAGCTTTGACCATGGCAACCTCTATGAAGCATCCTCTTATCTTCTACATCATTCTGAACTCCTCTTCTTTAACTTGGAATTCTCTAGCAACTTCTTCTCTTCTCTAGAATTCACCATCTTCAAACTCAAATTGAGTTTGTCTTCCAACATCTCCCCCCAAACTCAATTTGTTGGATTCTTAACACGATATCTCATATCTACTCGTGGATTTCATTATGACCGCTTGTCTGGTCTTTGTAGTCAATCCTCTATTGACTTCTATCTCTCTTGGAACAACCTCCTGTTGTTTGGTACTGTCAACCACCTGTTGACGTATGTCTCTTGGAACAACCTCTTGTTGTTCAGTGGTTGTGAAATAATCACATGTTGTTCTCTATTGAGCGGAACAATCAATTATTGTCTTTTGTTGCTGGAAACAACCATCTGTTGTTTATCTCATCCACAATATTTGGGACATCTTTTATCACCTTATCCGTGATATCTTCTTTATTGTATTCTTCGACTCCTACTTTGAAGAATATTTTCTTCCCTTTATAAAATCTACAAACTACTTGTATAAAATTTGCAAAATCTAATCGTATGGATGTATTTGAAATAGTCCAAATAGTTGGAAAGCACTATTGGATCATTAAAATCAGACCTCAAATGGCTTAAATCTACCCAAAACAATCTAGACGGCTCATTGACTATTATAGTTTAACCGCAAAACACTAGATAATTCCTTTTATTTTGCTGTCACTTTGGTTCATCTTCTCTCGCACGTTCTTTTTCTGGTAATTGCGGCTTCGTTTTAGCTTCGATTTCAATGTGATTTTTTGTGTTGGAATCCTCTCGACGAGTGCTTCAATCTTCTATACTCATAAATGGATTTCGAAATTCAAAATTTTATGTTTCTGGATATTGCATTTATCGGCGAACTTCAGATACTTCTTGGCTCTTTTGGTTAATGATTATGGACTTCTCTATTTGATATGAATCCTCTGGTATATTCAGAAATTGATTTTGACACCTTTGAAATATGGACAAATTTTGAAACGACGTTCTATTTTTTCAAAATTTCTTTAATAGTTTAGCCGAAACTAGCTCTAATACTATTGAAGAAAGTGGGAGAGGGGTGTATACCAGTTATGTAGATATACAAAGAGAGGAATTAATTGAAAAAACACCTTTTTTTTTTCAAACTCAAACAAATCATACAAAACAGAGCAACTCTCTGTAACTCTCAAATTCTCTCAACTCTTTTAGAATTCTCCTTATCTAGAGATGTTATGTTTCTCTCTGAAGATTACATTTTTCTCTCACTCTATGTAAAACAATCTAACAATACATCTATTTATAAGTTTCTGCTCAAGTATGAACATGAGCTGGAGACAACGAATTCTTCATTTTTTTTTTTCTTTCTTTCATTGCTAAGCTTCAACCATGGCAACCTCCATGAAGTTTCTTCTTCTTTTCTACATTATTTTGAACTTCTCTTCTTTAACCTGGAATTCTCTAGCAACTTCTTCTCTTCTCTAGAATTCACCATCTTCAAACTCAAATTGAGTTTGTCTTCTAACAAGAGGTTCTTTCGGTCCTTGAATTGGAGATCAGAGATTGGAGATTGGACCGTCGCCGACTTGGATTTGCGGGGCTTCTCCTTTAACTGCTGGTGCAAGCAGGAGATTGGAATGTGCATGGACTTCTTCTACAATGGACGTGTGTGGCAAGGTTTGGTAATGTGGATTCGTGTATTGGGAAGTGTTTTAGAGAACAATTTTTTTGGCATGGGAGACATTAAATGTTGTAGTGGGTCAAAATATGTTGCAGATTCAAGCTTTTTGGGTTGTGTAGTTAAGATCTCTTTAGGCTTTTTTTTTTTCCTTTTCCTTTTATTTTCCTTTTATTTTTTGTATTTTATTTTGATTTTTGTTTCCATTCTTTCAAAATTAAAAAACTCATGAGGCTGAGGGGTTAGTTGTGAGGACGTAGACTGCAGTAATAGGGAAGTTTGTACTTTCCGAATATCTCTCTATGCATTTTATTTTTTTATACATTTAGTTTCATGTTTTCAATGAAATTTTTACTTTGTTGATCCAAAAAATTAATTAAAAAAAACATAGAGGAAATAAGATTTATATTGCGAGAAATCACAATACCAAAAATAAAACTTCAGTGTCAATGATATTTTTGTGTTTAGTTAAGTTAATTGTTTTTTGAGTCTAAAATTGATAAAAGTTTAGAAATTTTGGGCCCAACTAACTTTTTCACTCTTAAATAGGGGTGTAAAAATGGCTCGTGGCCCATAAAAGTCTAGGATGGGCCCGACTCGGTTAGGCCTAGACCCGAGCCCAGCCTGGGAACCTAGGATTGGGCCTAAGCTGTCATTTTGAAGTATGGCCCGATCTATAAACCCGGCCTGTGGCCTGGTCCATTGGCTCGCTAAAGGTCCACTTAAAGCCTGGCTCGAGGCTTGGTCCATCTAGCCCACCTAAGGCCTAGTGTCATTTTTGGTAGAAAATAATAAAATTTTGGTAGAAAAAATAGAAGTAAAAAAAAATTGTTCAGGCTCGCCCAGGCCTAGCCCAAGCCCGAGCCTAAGCCCAGGCTCAAGCTCAGGCTTGCCAACCCAGCCAGAGGCTTGAATACCCCTTGGGTGTAGGCCTAATTTTTTAGCCCATGGGTCGAACCGACCCAGCCCAAATTTTGACAGGAGCCCGCGTGGCCCAACATGGGCCAAGCCAAATTTACTACCTTGCTCTTAAATAATTTACATTTCTCCAAGAATGACGTCTTTACTTTTTCGGTTCCAAACATCGTGAGAATTTGGAACCATCTTTCTATCGCCTTTTAGAATTACTACCATCTTAAGAAGTACAGACACGGATACAAATGCGAAAAATGGGACACGGTGATTGTAAAAAAATGGAGACACAGACACGGCAGAGACACAAGAATAAAATATAGGGCGCTCGGGCGATAAATCCAATTTTGAATTTTCTTTGCTCGTAGATCCAGGTGCTGAAACACTTTGTCCACAAGGACAAGCTCATGTAAAATGACTAAACTACCGAGTATATATATATATAGTATATACCAGCGGTGTTGGAAGATTGATTTTTGACAGTTTGGTTTGTGATTTGGACCCACCCGCATGTCTGTGGTTTGGAAAAATTGAAGCCGTAACCTCCCGCAATGTGGGTTACAGTTTGTGCTGATAGAGTTCGCGGATGCTTGAGCAGTTGCGTGCAGTTTACAGATTGAGCTTTTTCTTTTAAAAATTTATTTTTTGGCTTGCTTTTTTCCTATTTTTTAAAAATATTTTTTCATTACAAAAGATTCAACACTATTCTCCATTAAAATTGGATTACAAAAAATTAGAATGAAAATTAAATAAAAAATAACATAGAAAAAAAAATCACATAACTAGATTTGCAAAAAATTAAAAAAATTCTAATTGAATAATAAGTATTTTAAACAAGATAGTGTGTGATATTATTATAATGTTATAATGTTAGAGCTTGCAGGTTTTATAATCAGATTAAAGTGAGTGAGAGAAGAGAAGATTAAGGTTATACACTTATAAACTTACAAGAAAATCTGATAGTCTAGATTTAAAAAAAAAAAATATATATATATACATATGCGAATGAGTGCGGGTGCAAGTAAAACCTGCAATTTGCCCGTGGTTGCAACCCGCAAAACAAGAAAAATCCTAAATCGCATCTGATCCTAACAATTCTGTGAAACTGCCCAAATAGACACGGGCGATTCGAGTTGAGCGGTTTTCACGGATCAGATAATCTTATGTCCAGCCCTAGTATACACTCATTTGAAATATCTAATTCTCAGTCCCTTCTCTCTCTTCCCTTTACTCTCTTTTTTTCTACCTCATTATTCGTAGCAGAGGTGGTGCTATCGTTAGCAGTTTTAAATGAGTATGGCGGCGAACATGTCGCTGTTTCACGACATCATTTACCACTTTGTCGTCGTTCGCCGTCATCGTCGAATGAGCACAAAGGATTTACATTTCTCTAAACTAAACCAAACCCTACTCTCTCTCTCTCTCTCTCTCTCTCTTTTAACAGACTCCATTGCCACCGTTCTCTTCGATTAGCTGCCGTTGACAACCCTTCTCATTTCCCCACCACTGCATCTCTTCCAATCAACGTAGATCTTAATGTCGTAAGACGAGATCTGAGTCGATCCATACAGATCCACGTGAGCAATCCATAGAGATTCCAGATCTACACCACATCTCTCTTTCTTTACACACAACGGTGATGGTACTTTCATCGGTGGTCTACGGCGGCTCATTGCACCTGACATGGTGTTGCGGTCAGAAACTTTGTCTCTTGTTATATAACAGAGCTTCATATGTATATGTATATATTTATATATAGATTTTGTTCTTGTTCTGTTTTGGGTGTGAATATGTGGTTCAACAGTTATCACTTGGATGCATGGCCTTTATTGCAAAGATGATGAACCAAGGCTTGATGAAGGATTAAGAATATTTTGTTTCTCTGCGGTCTAATTTTTTGATTTTTGATTTTTTAGCAAGCTTAGATTTGCTCATAGTTATTGTTGTTGTTGAACACATATAGATGATCTTTCTCCCTTTGTATCTCTCTCTTTTTCTCTCTATCTGTATCTTTTTTTTTTTTTTGGTTGTGTATGTGTTTATCTATTTAGATCTGTTGTTGTTGTTGTTGTTGAAACATATTGCAACAGATAGAGAGGGAGGGAAGAGAGACATATAGAAATTTGAACATATAGGGTTTGGTTTGACTCGATATTGCAACAGATAGGGGTTGGTTTGGCTCAACAGATATGATTTTGTTTAACTTTATATTTCAACATAAAGATAAAAAAATAAGAATAAAAAATTGAATAGATAGAATTTAGATAGATTGAATTCAAAGGAAAAAATTAAACAGATAATGGGAAAATTTTGAACAGATACTCAAAAAATTTCAACAGATAGTAAAACTTTAAATAGATAAGGGGAACAAATTTGATAGATGGTCAAAAAAATTGAAAAAATAGGGAAAAAAATTGAATATATAGATATAAATTTGGATAGATAACGAAAAGTCAACAGATAAAAAAAAAAGTCAATAGATAAATTAAGGGGTAAGATTGGAAACAAAATGTCCTCCAAAATCAACGAAAGGACTTTTCACCAAACGATTTCACAAATTGTGGATTTCTCACTAATAAAAAATATCCATTGGATCTAATGATTTATACCTTCTTTACCTTAGACTTTTCAACAATTTTCTCAAAAATATATTTTCATATATATTTTTTTGTTATCTAGATTATTACTACATTCACAAATAATGAATATTAACAAAAACTAATTCTAACTATATATATATATATGTATTTGTTTTAAAAAAGTACTTTTAAATTAACACTTATAGTTTATATCTTTTTTATGGATGATCTATTAAGTATTTAAATTTAAGAAAAAAAAAATAATAAACATTCAACGTTCAACATTCATCAGTCAACATTCATAAAAAATACTAAATAAAATGAGGAAAAAGATAACTTGGCATGTTCTAAGTGTGTTCCCAAAGTGTTCTCAGTGTGTCCCTCAAAAATAAATTAATTAAATAAGGGGACACGCCATGTGGTGTGTTCCATACGTGTCCCCGTGTCTCCGAAGTGTCCGTGTATCTAACACGGATATGACATTTATTTTAAAGTGTTGGTGCTACATAGCTGCCATCTAAACATAGTCTACGTTCCTTATTTTAGGGAAACTTTAGAAATCACAGTCCTATACAATTGCACGGGTTCTTCGCGGATTGCAAATACCACATCCAAACTCAAATACATGTAAAAAAACCTATGAGTGTCACAAAATACAGGACAAACCTCCAACAAATTCTACTGTTTGACTAATCATTCAACCAAGAAGTACTCAATTAAAAAGCTTCGCATAGATCCAAATTGTATTAAGTTCTGAATAGCATCAAAATTGATATGAAAAAACAAAAAAATTGAAACTATAGGATCGAGCTATGTTGTGTTGAGAAGCCGATTTTGTTGCTATTAACCCTTGAGATTCGTTCGGTGGTGTTATTTTCTGTCTAATAGCATGTGTTTCCCACTTCATGTGCACTTTGGTCGTGTTTGGATTTTGACTTATGGAATATTCTGTAAAGAGAAAAGAGAAAAGAGAAAAAATTAGCTTCTAGTTCTTTTATTTATTTTTGTTTTCCATTTCCCTTAACAATTTCAAGATCCCCAAACACAAAATTCTCATCGTTTTTTTATTTTATTCTTTCATTTTTGCCTTTTTCTATGTGAATAGGAAATAAAATCAAGATGTACTCATCATATATTTAAGTTCCTCTGTGTATATTACTGAGCTCACTCATTTATTTAGCATAAGGAGGCTCACTTTCAAAAGCTTTATGAAGTATTTGCTTATGCCAATATAATAATAATAATAATAAATTGAGTTTTGAGTCTTTGGTACTCTATTTCACTAACAATGTATTTCACATTTCTCTCTCGGCCAACTTGCCACTCCACATAAATCTTGTGTTATTTGGAGACTTCCCCTCATGCCATCCACAATGATATAGAGCATAACAAACAAATGAAAATAACCACCATGTTGCATATGATATGACCTTGCATTATATATATATATCTAAAATCATCAAACTATCAGTTTGGTGTTATATTTTGACTCCATTTTATTTTTTTGGTTTCCATCATAATCCTTGCATTCTTGTACTAAAAATGAAATATTGGAAGAAATTAAAAAATAATGAAGAAATTCTTGTCATGTCTTGATTATTGCAGCTCATGTGTTGCAATATTCAATTGTCAATTTCTATTTCAAGCACTACAAGAAAAGAGGCTGTTACGGCATTTATTTTATGGTGTTTATTAAAATGCCATTTTTTATACACATATGACAAATTTTCACACAAAACTCAAACCTATTTTGAAATTAAATTGCTTAACACCATTATATGTACAAAACGCAAATAGCAATGGGCATGACATTCACCGTTTGTCTCTTTCCCTCACTCTCTCTCTAGCTTTCATACCCTAGCGATCGAATTCTCTCCGATCAAACTCAACCTCTCAGTATCGATAAACGAACTTAGCTTCTCTCTTGATCGAGCTCTCCCTCTCCAGCTCTCCCTCTTTAACTCTGCTCAAGAAAGTTTTGATGATTTTGTGTGTATACGAAGTTAAACATTGAATTGATTGCAATTTTTGTAACTGAGACCTATAAGTTTTTGGTATGCATATATGAACTCAAATCTGTATATATATGCGACATTAGATCTTTATATATGATATCAGAACATGAATCCATTGCTTATTTTCCTAAAATTGACTATGTTTTTGCTTATTTTCCAGCTCACTCTTGGAGCTTCAGATTTGTTTCGCCATTTCTGCACCAACTCGCATAAAGGTATTGAGCTTCCATTCCTTTCTTTTTCTCTGTACTCCTGAAACTAGGTCTCTATTTTCTGTGATTAGTAATATATGTTAATGTTAATGTTAATGTTTTTTTGTTTGGTCTTGAACTTGGCAGCACAAAGTTAGTGAATATTTTGAAATGGAGTTCTCCCTAAATCAAGTATTGTGCTTGAATTTGAGGGAACATAATTTTTTTTTCCTTTGTATTAGTGTCTGTTGCTATGGTATATTGGAACATAGAGTTTTAAAGTTGCAATTATCAGTGCAATCTTTTATGTTACTAACAAAATGTTTGTATCATAACTTCATTTCCACAAAGCTAAATTCATTTTTGTTTGCATAATTTCAAAGTAAAGATGATTTTTCTAGGAATATTGGTTCAATTTGATTGTTGTTGTAATGGTCATGAGTGAGAATAACAATTATGACCCCCTAAGGTTTACTTAAAATAAGGATTACTTTCTGTGATTTAAAAAATTATAAATACTCCCATATTAAATTTTTTATTTAACAGAATTAATTAAAAAAATAAAATTTCTAATTGCTCTCTTATTCAATAATAAAATTACTTGAATTATTAATTGAAATAAATTTTTGATATCATTAAAAACTGTTAATCAATTTGATGATTTATAAATAAAATGGGTCAATTGTTATGAAATTCGAAATGTCAAAGAGTGGGATGTAATTTCTAGAACCACATGAAACAATTCGTATTTTAAGCAAGCCTCGTGGGGTGCATTTGTAATTTATCTTCTTTTTCCTTTTTTTTTTATTATATTTATTTATCAGAAAGGGGAAAATTTTTATTGATGTATGAAAGAAATTACAACTTCCAAGCCTACATGAATACGAAAGCATCAAAGCCCATGCTAACTAGGTTGACCCAAAGAGATCGCCCGATCATCTTCAACACTAGCCAAAAACATAAAGTTGGAGAGTTATCAAACCAGGGGGGTGTTTGGTAAAACTTTTTTTCAACTTAAATCAACTTTTGGCTTAAGTTATATTGGTGTGTTTGGTACAACTTATAAGGCATAGATTATGGCTTAATTTAAGCCATTTTCGGCTTAAATGTAAAACTTGTTCTTGGGGTGTTTAATTTTACAGCCTAAGCGGGTAGCTGTTTTTGGAGGGACAAAATGACTTAAATGTCCCTCCAAAACTTAAGGAATAACAAAAATGCCACTACATAACCATACTTCTTCGTCTCATACCTAACTCTTTTCTTCTCCTCTTATCTCAAACGGCGCTCTCCTCTCGTTGCCAACTGCTCCACACGTCGAAATCGCCGGCAATCGTCCCTATTTTCCGTTGATCTCCACCAAAAAGTAAGATTTAAAACCCTAAACCCTATGTTTTGTTATATATAGATATACATATATTAGATATACACATCGATTTAGGATTTTTTTGGTTTTTCGTTACTCTGTGTTCAAATCCATTAAGATTTGTGTTTGTTTGTGGCTTCTGGTTGCTCTCTCTCTCTCTCTCTCTCTCTCTTTCTCTCTCTCTCTCATCGATTTTGGTTTCTGGTTCATGTAGGCTTAGGATTTATGGGTTGATGAAGAGAAGTGGGTGGGGGGCCTTAACAGATTTAAAACGATTTTTTTTTTTTAAATACTGTTTTTAGGTTCATGTTTTTAAAACTGTTTTTGGTCCTTTTTTGTTGCTTCATTGGCTAGTTTTGATTGTAATATCATACATTAATTAAAGAAAAATGAAAAGAATGAAAAAAAGTGATTACTGGTTAATTATAGGAAACATATTACATTAGTAGAATCTTTTAAAAAACAATTACAAATCAATGATAAATGATTTGAGTTACCATTTTTGCCACTTCCATTCAAAGATAAATGAATTGTACAGTCCATATTCCTTTTTTTTAGGTACATTGGAAAGATACAGTCCATATTCAAATGTTGCTTGATGTGGGTACTGTGGACGCGCCCCGCGTGAGAGCCTCACCCCACAGTTCGGACTCATTTGTCACTGTTCTTAATCTAAACCAAAGAGTCCAAATCGGCAAATCGTTTTTAGAAAACATATTTTTGTAAAGAAGTGCCAAACATTGACTGTTTTGCTAGATACAGAGTCGCCACCTAAATATTTTTTTAATGGGGAAATTTAGGAAACCCTGACTCGTTTGCCTAAGGCCACGCGTCCGTCATCACCAAAGTTGTCTCGGCTTAGGAACTTGGGTACGATTGGGGAAGGTCAGCTATGAGCACCCCCTCTCGCTCGATCCGAAGATCGGCCTCTACTAACCGTGATATCTTGTTTTGAAAACATTATGCATTCTTATTCCGGTTATTAGCCTAGATTTACTACGTGATGCGCATAGCAAACAAGTATAGACTAAGTCGCCTAAATTGGAACAAAACATTTCATGTTTGTTTGTTTGAAAATGGTTTGATGGTGCTACCCGCAAGTAGGCTAAGACATGAATTTTGCCACCCTCAAGTGCGCTTAGAAAATATGGTTTTGCCGCTCTCTAGTGGGCTTAAAACTTGCATTCAATGCATTGTTCCAATTTAAGTAACCCAACCTTCGCCCACAGGCATTCAGGCAGTTATATCACATAAGCGCATAGCCTCATGGTAAGCATGCTATCATAGCAACACTCACACTCATGCAAGGATGCTAAAACATAAATGCTTACCGAGTACTCCAAGCCAAAATAGAAACTAGTTAGTAATCATATGCATGATCCTAGTTCATGTTAAGATGGCTAATGCAACACATACAAGATGCAACTATGATAGGCTCGGCTATTCTAAGATGGCATATGATGATGCTACAACTAACACGTATTCAACTTAGAATTGAAATACAATGCAGTTAGTATGATGCGCCAAGCCTGGTGTATGCAAGACAAATGTATGGATGCACGCATGCATAGCATAAGGTATGCTAAGTTAAATATGCCCTAATACTAACCATTGAAAGCAGGTAAGTAAAAGGGAGAAAGAAGTGGGGGTTGGAAGACATACACACACTTACACACACTTATTACACAATTGCCCTCGCTCGGAGGGTCCGAATAAATATTACACAACCAAATGAATACTGCTAAATTAATTATTACAGAACTTCTAATTAATTAACAAATTAAATGTAGAAAGAAGGTGGCCGCAGCCCTGCCTCGGAATGCGGGGATGATGCATGCTTGACTCGCCCCACTCGGAAACCCGTGCCGTGCCACTGTTGCCTCTGTTTTCACTGCCCTGCTCCTCTAAAAATTCTGAAAATCCCCAGACCCATTTTGAGTCACCGTCTGAGTGCTCTGGGGTACCACCAGCCACAATTAAACTCCACCGGCCATGGGAATGAGCTTATCGGCTAAATGTTGAACGACTGGCCAGACACTGATGGTCGGTCGGCACTGTATTTGGCCGGCCGGCCATTGCTTCCTGCAGAAACCTATTTTTGATAGCAGCAGAGGGCAGACAGTGTATGGCAAGGAAATTCAAAGCAATGTATGCATGGCCACTCTCCCAATCATGCTATGGACTCATGGGAGTGTAACCCTCGATACTCGGGCCACCAATCACGCATGTCGATGCATGATGGCCTAAGGCACCAAGTTTGCAACTTAATGTAAATGCATCCAACAAAAGAGATGAATGCCAACACGCTATCATATTGAGGTCAAGAGCGTCAGCGACCAAGGGTTGAGACGTGTTACGTCACTTGGAGTACGAACACACCTCACCCCTCGTGCTTGGTTTGACACCCCAAACCAAGCAATGCAATGCATGTATACAAACATGGCTCAAGAATGCAACATGAGGCTAAGATGCAAAACATGCCAAATGCAATGCAATCTATTATGCAAGCATGCAATGTGCTAATCATGCAAGAGGCAATACGATGCAATTTAACATGTGATGCAAACGTGGTACAATGCAAGCATGCGACGGGAGGCAACAAGTCAAACATACAACTATGTACAAGAATGGACTTAGACTGAAATGGGAGGCCTCAGCCACGTCCTAAAACAGCGGCCAAAGATGATGCAAATGGTGGACAAGTGCTCATGTAAACATGCATACCAATAAGCCTAAGACTAAGGCATAAACGAGGAGCATTCTACTACAACTATCATGACCACACATGGCATGGGCTAAACAACCAAAAACAGAATTTTAATATGCAAAATGAGCCCCCAAAATCCACTGATATGGCAACCCCAAAGACTTAAACACTTGAACATGTACAATGCTCATTTCAAGGCACAACAAAACAACTCTTCAAGACATGAAAGGGATGATAAATGAAATCATACGAGCATGGGTTATGGACTGAAATAACATGGGAAATGACTTCAAATCATTAAAACCACCCAACTCAAGCATGCTCATGACTCATACCCTCAAGGCTCACAAGCCAAAATGCAAAGAGGCTATACCAAACATGGCAAATATGGTCAAAACAGCACCTAACAGACCTCAAGCATGGTAAGACATGGCTAAAAACTTCACAAAGTTAGGCTAAAACATGAGGGCATGGTAGGCTACATGCATGATGCATTTCTAGGCCAAAGAGAGGAATACAAAGCAAGTACATTAAGCATGAAAGGGGCCATTAATCCGACCAAAAAACAAAGGCATAACATGACCCAATAACACCCAAAAACCTCTGAAATGAAGCCAAGAGCAACAAATCATACATGCTACCCTTATGGGCCAAAAATGCAAACAAAAGAGAGACCAAGGGAGAGGGGTGTCCCTCCCCTATGCAAGACTTCAAAACTCCTTCTTCACCACTGAAAATTCACTGGATTTCAGTGGTGAGAAGGTCAACACACAACAGTAACCAAAGCTTAACAAAGAGAGCATCAAAAGGACCAAACAAGGCCTAAGAGGGGGAGGTCGACCCCTAACCCCAAAACAACCTTAATGAAGTATCTTAAGCATGCAAATATAAGACTTTTTTTAGTTATACACAAAGTCTAAAACAGTAAGAAAGATAGGTTAAAGACTAGTGCAAGATTGGAGAATATAAAGTAAAAGTGTTACCCTTGAAGATCCCTTGAAGAACAGCAAATGTAGCCCCCTTCTTCTGATCAAAACTAGTCCAAAACCAGTTCAAAACCTCAAGAACAAACCCTCAATTCCTCCCAAAGTCAAAGTATGGTGTAGTAGTGTGTGTCTTAGTGCAAAACTAAGAAAAAATCACCCTTTTGGCCCTTAAACACACACACAATGAAGAGATATAGGGAGATATAGAGAGAGAAAGTATATATCAGATATATATGTATTTTGCTCTAGTTTTTGCTGAACCCACACAAAGGAGGAGAATGGGGCTCTTATATAGGCAAGGCAATGGCTCCAAGTTTCTTAGAGAAGCTAATATAAAAAGGTCAAGGGGGTCAAGCTTCCAAGGGAAGCTAAGCTAAGGGTGCAAGCTTCTTGAGGAAAGCTTCCTCAAGAAGCTTGAGCAAAGGGTGCAAGAGATTGGATCAAAAGGGGCAAAGGCTCAAAACAGCCACACCCGTGCATGTGGGGCTGGGTCCATGCATTCCAGCTGGCACAGCTGGCATGCATTATGCCTAAAAAAGGCAAAAAGGTGGTATCGGCCATAAAAGGAGGCCATTGGCCAAATAGATGGCCGGCCGACCATAAAAGATGCCGATCGGCCAATGGTATATATCACCAATGGCCGGTAACAAGAATACACGGTCGGTGGCCTCAAGCCAGGGCCAGTGGGTGCCAGGGGTAGCTAACAAGATACTCTCTACCCTCAGAAGCAAAAACACAAACGTTTGGTGCAAAACCAAACACAAAACAGGCGAGTTAAGAGATCCTGAGGCAAGGCGCGTAGTCGAGACCTCCGGGAACTCAAAACAAACACGAACATGGGTGATCACCGAGTGTTCAAGCGGTGACGTCCAAGTCGTGAGGGCGGTCAAAAATGGGGTGTCTACAAGTACACTTAAAAAAATGAATTTGAGAAGAAAAAAAAATTTGAGTTACCAATTTTCATTAAAAATTGGTGTAGAATGTTTGCTGGATTCTATGACTGAATCTTCACTTTGTTGGAACTATAATAATTGTGGGAATCCTACCAATACCCATTTGTTAAAAGCTTAGTTTGTAACAAATACTCAGTTTTTAACAAATACTGAATCTCAATCTTCACTTTGTTGGAACTAGAATCTTCACTTTGTTACAATATTTTGGTCCAAGAATGAATTTCAATCGGCAAATTTCTAATGTGGCAAATATACTTCACGCCAAATGAAAATGAACACATATATATACACAAACATATATATGAAAATGAACACATATAGTGTCGCTTTGGGGAGGTCAATACTCAATGTTCTAATTGTGTTTGATAACATGCCTCCCACTCCCAATTGTGTTTGATAGCATGCAACTACTTTCTGTGGGTCTCATGTTGTTTGTTTGCTATTTCTAGCAGTGGCATTCCCTTCAAAATTGTTTGCTCTTTGAAGGGTCCCCCATATTCTCACATGTGTTGGGATCATCCATATCCAGGGTATTTAGGAGAGTTAAAATAAAATTTTCCCTTATTTGAATCATATTTAGTTAAGACCAAATAAATCATATTTATTATAAGAATTCTTAGAATAATATACGCATGAATATTCAAGTCTTGTTTTATAATATGTTATTATTGATGTTGTTTTATTTTATTTTATGTATTTTTTCTAGTACGTAGTTGTTGTCTTTCTTGTTTATTATTTAGAGTTGTATACATGTGATCTGACCTTATAAGAAAAGAAGTGTGTGTTGTGATGTATCGTATCTAACAATTTTACCGGTTCATGATTATTACCCATTAGGTCTAATCCGGTTCTTGATGTATTTATATCTTAGTATATATATATATATATATATTATGAGTTATTTGGAAGATTAGGGTTATTAGATTAGATCAAATTCTTGTTAACAATCTTTGCAATTGTGGTGGTTTCCTGTTTCTAGCAAGTTTGTGGCAAGGTCGATGGCTTTCTTTGGGTTGTGTTCGGGATCCGGAGTGGGGCTAATTTTTTTTTTTGGTGTCAACCTTGGCCTTCTATTTTCTTGTTTGATTTGGAGGTAATTGAATATGATTTCACGATGCTTCTTGTACTAACTTAATTGGAATTAGTCAGGTTCGCTATGAGGAAATTTGAAATATTCTTTCTTTTTATTGATGTAACTCTGTTTCACACGTTAATAAAGCATTTTGTTTTCGCAAAAAAAAAAAAAAAGTATAGCCAAACCACAATTATGTTAGTGTTCTTGTGTGATTTGTTTTGTTTTATTTTCTAATTTTCATTTGTTTTGTTTAAAACCCAATTGAAAAAACTTGATTTAGTAATTGAGTTATACAATATTTCAACTCCATTTAGTTATATAAATTATTTAAACGTCTTGCATTTAAGATTTCTTCTCTTAATTCACATTTGATTATTGAAAAGTCTGTTGTATTATTTTCTTTTGCTTTCTGAGGTAGAACATTAACCATGTCTGTTCAAGTTTTGTGTGATGATTATCCATTGTTTATTTTATTTTTTCACAATTCTCGGTCCTTATATGTCATTGAACTTCCTTTAACTAGCTTTTGTCAATTATTTTTTGGTGCAGTACAAAGATTTAGTCATATGCGAAATCAAGTGGAAAGATCAAGGACGAAACAGGGCAAGATCAGGTGATGGCGAGGTTTTTCAAGCCGCGCCAATTCTTAATGACCAATTGGGTGAATATCGCTACTTGAATTTCGAACAAATAATGCAACAAGCAACTACCAGCACCATTGAAAGATTTACGCTGATGACAAGTGGTTTTGAAGTCGAATCGTTGTTGCCTACTGTGAGATATGAAGATGATATTCAATCCGCGGAGAGCAATTTAAGCATTGATATGAATGAATTAATCAATTTTCTGGATCTTCCTTCGACTTCAAATGTTCAGGACCCTGTGATTGAGTGCACGGATTTGTCGAAGAAACTAGACAAAAATTCTGCTGAAGAAAATGGATTATGTGATAAAAGGTTGGGATGAAAGAGTTTATGGAACAGCTGATGAAAGATCAAGAAGAAGACCCTTTCTTGCTTGACACTAGCTGGGTAAAAGATTTAGATTTGGAACTATGAATTGGATAAGTTACATTACAGCAAGACATTTTGTTTTTTTGTTTTTTTTCAGTTGAATTTCTAATTAAGCTGTTAACTCCATGTTTGGGTTTTCTCTGCCTTGGTGATTGCACATGATTGGCTTGGCTCGGTATGTGCGAACCTAGTTGGGATATACTCAAGTCTGCAATGATGCATTTTTATCACCTTGGCCTCTCTGTATGTATAACTTTAATCTTTATACATTATTAAAATTATCTTGGCCTCTCTGTATGTATAACTTTAATCTTTATACATTATTAAAATTTCAGTTTTAAATGTTCTTACATTGTTATTAATTGTTCAAAATCATATCCATTTGTGTTGTTTAAATGTGCTACTCACAAGTAGTAATAGTAGTAGTTTTGATTTGTGAATAGAAAAGGAAGACTGATATCTCCAACTCTACTTCTGGTATGATTTGTTGTTGTCGCACACTGATTCAAAATATTTTACTTTCCATTTATGCAAGTAAAAAATAAAAGAAATGAAAAAGTCTTGCTTCACCTCGTTTTCTGTTTCTAGCATTACTCATCTCAAATCAAAGCATTGGATTTTCTGGTCCAATATATCAGTAGCATACAAGCATTACTCATCTCAAATCAAAGCGTTGGATTCTTCTTCTAGTGTTGGAATCTATATCTCCTCAAGCTCAATCACAAAATTCTGATAGCTGCTCTCTTAATCATATTTGTTTTTCTTTCTTTCTTTCTTAATATGGTGATTGTAAAGTTTTTTTTAATAAATTTTATTATAATCAATTAACTATTCTGTTTGTGCCAATAAAAAATTCAATTATATAGAATAGGTTAAATAAAAAAGGTGTAAAAATGATATTAACAAAAAAATAAAAATAAATAAATAAATAATTTTTTTTTTTGAAGTAATGTAAAAATGTACCAAATTAGGTACTAATTAATCAACTTCCATTAATGAAATAACTTTTTTAAAATTTAAAGAGAAAAAAATGACAAAATTACAATTTTCCTGTTCATAAGGGCAAAAATGACAATTACACATCAAAAAGCTATTTTACAGCTAATTTACCAAACGCAACTCTGTTGCTTAAATCTATAATCCCACAGCTACACCAAACAGGTTATCAGCTTATGCTTACAGGTATAAGTTATAATCTGTTACGTTATAATCTATAATCACTTTCCCATAACTCTATCAAACAGGGCCATAGAAAATTTATCAGTTAAAGAATAAAAAAGAGACAAAACCAAATGAAAACTACAGTAAGGGTGCCCAACAGAAAATGAGAATAAGACATATTTAGAGTACTATTTTGATCATTGCTTGTATTTTCTTTTGCCTTTTGAAACTATTTATTAAGATGTGGCAGGACATACTAAGATGTAACACCTTATATGGAAAAATAATTTTGAATCTTGATCCTCCTTTTACTTTCTTTGTGGTTTTCTTTTTCTTTTTTCCTTTTTCCCCCTTTCTGGCTAGACAATAATGATCCTCTTCGAATGAGTGATCAGCAGAAATTTTAGGATTCGACCCAAACATTGCATTTTCTATGGCTAACAAAGGGAGTCTTGGTGGTTGGATTCCAGTGGTGAAGCAAAAAGGTAGACAACCCAATCCTAACTCAAGGTCTGATAGTCGTAGATCGAGTTTGATTTCGCTTTTCGTGGACAACTTGCCTGAATCTATGGCACCAAAGAATCTCTATGATCTGTTAAGCAAATTTGGAGTGGTCAAAGACGTCTTCATCCCACATAAGAGATGGAGAGTAACAAATTCCAGATTTGGGTTCGTACGATATGACTGCTCCATTGCAGCTAGCGTAGCAGAACAAAAAGCTAATGGTTTGTGGGTTGATGATAAATCTCTATCAGTTCGAGTTGCAGCGTTTGATAAACACACAGAGGCAAGGCATCGATGGAAAAAATGTAGCAACCAGACAACCAATGGTTAGAAACTCATCTAGTATGGCCAAAAGTTCCATTTGGAATCATCGCACTGATGGAAGGTCGTTTGCAGAAGTTATCAAAGGGGATCAAACTAAACCTGCTTCTACGACAACAATCAAAGTAGAGGAATCAGGAAACGGTTGGCTCTATGAAAGTTTGATCATGAGACTCAAACCAGATCACACCTCTGTGCGGGTAAAAAATGAGCTTATTAAAAGAGAAGAGCTAAACGTGCTGGTAAGAGAAGGAGGTGGTCGAGATGTTTTTCTTTCATTTCTGTCCAAAGAAGATTTCATGGGCAAAAAGTCTATGCTTGCGGGATGGTTCCATGACTGGTGTGAGTATATCACAGTGTGGAGCCCTGGTATGTATCTACAGCAACAGAGGCAAGTTTGGATCAATTGTTTTGGGGTTCCCCCAAACCTCTGGAGTTCAAACACATTCAGAAGGATAGGAAGCACATGGGGTGAGGTGGTGTTCCTGGATGGGAATATAGGTGCACCGAATTCTTTTTGTAGTGGCAGACTCAAAATAGTTACTGCTGTCATGGATCCGATAAATACAAGTCTCAACCTGGAGTGTAAAGGAAGAGTATATCCTGTTCGAGTTCTTGAAGAACAGAGTGTTGAGGAGGTTAGTTCCAGTTGTAAAGAAACTCTCTCAAAGGAGCCAGTTGAAGCTGTATGTTCCAAAATCAATGGTGCAATTCATCCCAGCCAAAAACACAACCCACAGGAGGAAGATGGTGACACAGCAGATGACATGGCAGGAGCGTCTACTAGAGCCAATAAGGGCTTGGCATCTGGGCTGAAGGCTATGGATGAGCTAGCTATAGGAGGTAGTTGGAGTAACACATCTGTTGTTGCTGAGACTATAGATTGTGTTGGGAATTCAAATGAAGCAGGCACGTGTGTGGCTTAATCAGTACTGCCACTGAAAAGCCTACACCAGAGAAGTAATCATTATGCCCAAAAAGGTGTAGAAGAGCAGCTACTACCGCAAAATCTGCAGGAGTGGGTCGAGTGTGATCATGATTCTCAAAAAAGGCTCTTAGTAGACTAGGCAGTAGAGGGCCAGATCATTACCTCGGGCTTTATCAAAAGTCTAAGTCAGTCTCCAAATGAGAGGCCTGGCATCCGTATAGAGATAGCTCTGGGCCAAGATCAAAATGGGCTGCAGCCCAATGAGCCAAGGAACCTGAATTTTTTAACCTCTGGGCCTCTTATTAGTGGATCAAATATTCTTGGTGTGGAGCAGCCGTGTGGAGCTTCAGGTGTGAGTCCACAAACTAAGGCCATCGATACTTACAAGCAACCGATTTCAGGTTCCTCCATCAGCCATATTAACAAAGGTAAAAGGAAAGTTACTAGAAGAAAAAGGTTAAAGTACTCACTACTTGCAGGAAGGTTCTCTGGTTTTGCAAGCAGGGTAGGTCACAAAGGAGCTGGTTCAAGTTATGGGTCCAAATCAGGAATTAAAGCTAAATCATCATCTGTTCACTCCTCACCCAGTCATATTTCAGAATCAATCCACACCTCCTCTTCTAAGGAAACTCTACATGAGGCCATTGCAACACTTCAGGTTGGCAAAATTCTAGGGATTGATTATAAGGGTCAGGAATCTGAGGTTGTCAAGAAATTCATGCACATGGAGGAGCATGATAAAGTGAGAATGATTGGAGGACCTGGTATTGTAGAATAACCAGTTTCCTCATGGGGGCTATCTGGAGTATGTCTGTTGCACATGAAGATTCTAAGCTGGAATGTCAGAGGTCTACGAAGGCCTGAAAAGAGGAGGAAAATCAAGAAGCTATTGTATGATAGGGAAGTAGATTTGGTTTTGCTCCAAGAAACAAAGCAATCAAGTATCACAACCTTGTTAGTAAAAAGTCTTTCGCCTAGAGGTAAGTTGGAATTCATGACTGTAGATACTGCTGGCCTATCTGGTGGATTAATCTGTATTTGGGATCCTGAGGTCTTCCATCTTTCAGATTGCTGCTGCAGCAGGAACTTCATTCTTTTGTCAGGTAAGGTTCACAATTCTTTTGACTGTGTTGTGGTTAACATCTATGCCCCAAATGATGTAATAAGGAGGAAGGCTTTATGGGAGAATCTGTTAACTTTGACAACAAAATTTTCCAACCCATGGTGCCTTGGTGGGGACTTCAATGAGATTAGGAATGTGGGGGAAAGAGTAGGAGTTTCCCACAGGGACAGAGGCATGCAGGAGTTTAATGACTTCATTGAAAACTGTGAGATGGTCAATGTCCAAATGCTAGGCATAAAATTCACCTGGTGTAATACTCTTGAAGGGAAAAAGTGGAGTAGAATAGATAGATTTCTCCTCAGTCCTGAATGGTTAGTGAGATATAAACTTAAACTCTGGGGCCTCCCAAGAACTATTTCTGACCACTGCCCACTTCTACTCATGGAGGATGGTAGGGATTGGGGGCCCAACCCTTCAAATTTCTAAACGCATGGACCTTACATCCATCACTGGCTCCCTTGGTAGAGAGCAATTGGGGAGAACTACAACTGAATGGACCGGCAGGTTTCATTCAGAAGAGGAAATTGCAGTCCCTAAAGTTGGCTTTAAGAAAATGGAGTCAAGAGTCTTATGGTAATGTTGCTAAGAATTTAGAAGCCTCTGAAGCTGCTTTGCATGATCTTGATCTAAAAGCTGAATCCAGCCCCCTGGATGAAAGTGAATTGGTGCTACAAAGAGAGACAAGGAATGAAATGTGGTCTTTGAGCAGGAAGATGAAATGGGAATGGCTCCAGAAATCTAGGTTGGACTGGAATCTAAAAGGGGATAGGAACACAAGGTTTTTTCATGTCATGGCCACTAGTAGACAATCCAGAAGCACTATTAATTCCATCATAATTGGGGATGTAGTCATGGAGGATCCAGTTTCTGTCAAGAATGAGGTTTGGCTTCACTTTTCCAGCCTTTTCAAAGACGACTGGAAAGTGAGACCAACCTTGTCAGGTGAATTCAAAAATGTCAGGCTTAGCTCTCACTTCCATGGGCTTGAAGCAGATTTTTCTGAAGATGAAGTTTGGGCAGCAGTAAGTGATTGTAATGGGAATAAAGCACCCAGACCTGATGGATTTAATCTGTTGTTCTTCCAAAAATTTTGGAAAGTGCTCAAAGGGGAAGTCCTTAATTTTATGCAAGAGTTTCATGCCAGTGGCAGATTATTCCCAAGTTTGAATAGCTCATTCATTTCTCTTGTCCCAAAGAAGGAGAAAGCTATAACACTAAATGAATTCAGACCTATTAGTCTGATTGGTTCCATCTACAAAATTCTATCTAGAGTCCTAACAAATAGATTGAAGCTAGTTATGCCTTGGATTATAGGTGATTCACAATCTGCCTTCCTGCGTGGTAGGAACATCTTGAATGGTATCTTGATTGCAAATGAAGTTGTGGATAGTTGGGTCAAATCAAAGAAAGCTGGGTTGCTATTTAAAATAGATTTTGAGAAGGCTTTTGACTCCATGAACTGGAATTTCCTTTCTTCAATGTTGGCAAAATTTGGGTTTGGCGAAAAATGGATCTCTTGGATTCAGGAGTGTGTCACCACTGCTAGAATTTCAGTTCTTGTCAATGGATCTCCCACCAAGGAGTTTAACCCCCAAAAAGGGCTCCGGCAAGGTGATCCCTTATCACCATTCCTTTTCAATTTGGTTGTTGAGGCATTAAATATCCTACTTCAGAGAGCTATGGATTTGAGATTGCTTAGAGGGGTATCAGTTGGAGCCAATGTGGAGGTGAATCTATCACACCTCCAATTTGCAGACGATTCACTCTTGTTCTGTGAAGCTGAGCTATCAGAGGTACTAAGCTTGAAAAGAATTCTTCGATGCTTTGAAGTGGCTTTAGGACTTAAAATTAATTACTATAAAAGTGTGGTTTGTGGGATTGGCATCCTCGGATCTACCCTTACTGAGTTTGCTTCCCCCTTGAACTGCAAGTCCCAAAATCTACCCTTAAAGTATCTAGGCTTACCCTTGGGTGCAAATCCTAGAAGGAAGAAAACTTGGAAACCAGTAGTTGAAAAGGTAAAACTAAGGCTAGCTAGTTGGAAAAGGCAGCTACTATCTTATGCAGGTAGATTAACCGTGGTGAAAGTTGTGTTATCAAGTATACCTGTGTACTACTTATCACTATTCAAGCTACCTGAGGGAATTGCAAAGGAGTTAGACAAAATTCAAGCATCATTCCTATGGGGAGGGCCAGATCTGAAGCGTAAAATTCATTTAGTAAAATGGTCAGAGGTTACCAAGAGTATTAAGCAAGGTGGTTTGGGGGTTCGAAGAATCAGAGATGTGAATGTGTGTCTTCTTCTAAAATGGTGGTGGAGATTTGCTTCTGAACCAATGTCACTTTGGTATAAGGTTATCTGCAGTAAATATCGATTCCTTGGTGGGAAATGGGTTCGAAACCCAAGTTTAAACTTCCCTCCCTCATATATTTGGAATGGCATAGTGGCAGCAGATGAGCAAAACCAGTCTCTTTCCCTTTTCTATGCTAGCAACCTCCAGTTAAAGGTGGGAAATGGTTACCGCATCAGTTTCTGGGTTGATCCTTGGTGTGGAAATCTCTGCCTCAAAGATGAGTTCCCTCGCCTCTTCAGTTTATCTTTACAAAAGGATGGCCTTCTAAAGGACTTTGTGGAAGTATCTGGCGCAACTAAGAATTGGTTATTCACATTTAGGAGGCCACTCTTTGTTTGGGAAAAGTCTGAATTGCTAAGGCTCTATGGCTTTGTAGGTTCAGCCCATTATCTTCAGTTGGAGACTCCGGACAGTGCAGTTTGGAGGGCAGCCAAGACAGGGCAATCTTTTGTGGCTAACCTTTACAATCATACTAGTAGTGTTTATGGAGGGACTGAAAGCTTCAGTCGGCTGGTGTGGATCAAGTTTCTTCCTTCTAAGGTCCAGTTCTTTGGTTGGCTCGCATGGAAATACAAGATCAAAACTGCTGTTTTCTTGCAGCAGATTGGAGTCTTGCCTAGCTCTGCCTCTTCATTGTGCGTATTTTGTAAATCACAGCAGGAATCTTTGGAGCATGTTCTCATGCTCTGCCCACTTGTGTGGAGAGTATGGTCCAGTCTTCTACAGTGGTGGGGGGTATCTTGGGTTATTCCTGACTCTGTCATTGGTCTGCTGCAATGGTGGTCAGGCTACCCTTGTAGGAAAGCTGAGCTGCGGATTTGGCGTGCCTTACCTCTAGTAACACTTTGGTCAATCTGGAAGCATAGGAATGATTGTCTTTTTAATGCATCTAATCCAAGTCTGTAGGAGCTGCGAGAGTTGATTCTCATTGGGCTGGCTTTCTGGCTTAAGGCTGCCTCAAAGGAGCTCCATTTTTGGGTTTCAGATTTCCTCTACAATATCTCAGGGGTGAGGCAAGGTCTGTTATAGTTTGTTGAGACATGTGAGCTTTTGGGTTTTTGAAAATTTTTGTTTCGGTTTGATGTGTTGTTCTGCTGTTTTGAGACCAGTCTGCTATGAGCTTCTCTGTTTCTGATAGCTGCTAGTGAAAAGTTTGCTGTGTTGTTCTGCTGTTTTTGAGCCCAGGCTGTTGTGAGCTTCTCTGTTTCTGATGGCTGCTAGTGAAAAGGTTGTTTGATTTGAGTATGCAAGCTGCTGTGATCTGTTCTAATCTGTTTTGCTGTGTATGCAACCTGCTGTTCTGATCTGCTTTGGTCTAAGTATGCACGTTTCTGATCTGTTTTGATGGCTGCAACTGTTCTACTCTAATGGCTGCAAGTGTTCTGCTGGTGTTTTTGTTCTATTTGCTACTGCTGTTCTGATCTGGTGTTTTTGTTGCTGCTCTACTCTGGTGTTTTGCTAGATTTCCTTCATAACATCTCAGGGGTGAGGCGAGGTTTGTTATAGTATACCTGTCAATCTGGTGTGGTGTTCAATCTAGTGTGGTGTTCTATGTATGTGGAATAGTCCAATCTGGTGTGGTGTTCTGTTCCAGGTGTTTGGTCTTCTTTCTTCTCTTTGTTTATTCAATTGTTGGCTATGTGACTGGATTCTCACCAATCTTCAGAGTGCAACTACAATGGGTATAGTTCTGGGAGTGCACCTGTAGCTGTGGGAGTGCAACTGTATTATCTTGTCTATACTATGCTTATGCTTTGCTATTCTAATATGGATTGGTCTTGTGGAGGTAGCACTGCTGTAAAACTTGATCTGTTCTGGTGATGTTCTGGTGGTCTGGTGCTCTATGTATGTGGAATGGTCTTCTGGAGTTTGGTCTATGCTATCTGTTGAATCTGCACTGGGCATGTTTGTTGTTCTGTTATCACCAACTGAATCTGCACTGGGCTTGTCAGGTGATCTGCACTGGGCTTGTCTGCTGGCCTGGTAGCTGTGTGTCTACACCGGGCTTGTCTAAGGGGGATGGATTGATGTTCTGTGAATGTGGATTGGTCTTCTGAAGTTTGGACTGCTGCACTATTGAATCTGCACTATACTTTTCTAGCTGTTCAATCTGGCCTGTGGTCCTTTTTTATTTTTGTTTCTTCGGTTGGTTGCTCACCAACTCTGGGGGTGCTGCAAATGATAGGATGGGCTTTTTCGTGCCAACCTAGTTGGGATGTTTCAGTCCATCGTGATGCTTTTGCACTTCCCTTTCTTTATTGATGTATTTGCCTTGTACTTTGTACCCCATTTTACATCAATGAAGCTTCTTTGTCTTGCCGTTCAAAAAAAATAAAAAAATAACGATCCTCTTCGATGGTCATTGTGCAGATTCATATAGTCAATAAGCAATCTAAAATAGCTTCGTTAATATTTGGTTGACATTCGCCGGTTATGATATCTTTTTCCTAAAACTTACTCAGTTTTTCCACATTATTTTGTGAAATTCTATTTCTATTCTTACTTTCTAGATTTCTAGTCATTTAGGGTCAGTGAGCATCTACAAAAACTGTTTTCAACTATCTTTTTTTTTTATCTTTATGCTTTTGTTAGCTTTCATTGCTTTATTATGGATTTTCTTTAGAAGCATTATAATTTGTTAAATCTTTTATTGAGGATCAATACCTACTCTTATAGTGGGAAAACTTAATCGGACTATATTTGACATTTTTGGGCTCATTCTAGAAGAAAATGTTCTCAGTTAGTCCTTTCCCTCTACCCTTTTCTTGGAATCATGATAAGAAACATTTTCAGCAATTTGATTTTGTTTTTTTGGTTTTCTATCTATAACCCATTTGTATAATCTTCTTGTTTTTTGTTCCCAATTAGCTAAAGGAAACATTACTCATAAATCTCATTTTGGTAAATGTTGCTTTAGTTAGTCCCGAGTGTTTTTTCTTAAACCATTTAATCGTTTTTATTTTTAGTATGATATATGTTTTTGATATATTGTGTATGAAGTTTACATTTTTGCCCATATTGTGATTTCATTTTTATTTTGTTATGGTGTGTGTTTAAGGGATGTTGTAACAACACTATTTTGTAGGAGGGGATTTCGTGGACTCTTTTGGAAGTTGTTTCACAATTCCCAGTTTGTTGTTTCGTTTATAATGTTATATTTTGGGACATCACAAAACAACATGGCCACAGTACTGGAACATCACAAAACAACATCATCAACATATCTTAAACACTATATATATTAGGGTTTTAGCCGTTTTCATGAGTTTTGGAACTTCACTTTGGCCTTGACGTTACTGATCTTTCTTCAACATTAGGGTTTTGTATACGGCGGCTAGGCTTTACAATTTCTTTATGTTTCTCTTTGCGGTCCTAACCCACATATATACATTTTTTCATTCAACTTAAAAAGTACTGAACTTTGATCATTTTTTTCAAATTCAAATTCACATTCAAATTCAATTTTGGTTTTTGATTTTCTTTGATGAGATTTTGTTTTAGCCCAAGTTACAATCTGGGTGTTCTTGATTGTTCTTTGGAAATCTTATAATCAACATCATATTCAGATTTGAACTTAAATTCCATCTGGGTGTTCTTGATCAACATCATCAACATCAGCAACAAACACAATACTTGAACATCACAAAACAACATGACCACCACACTGCCTTAATCAAATTAAGACATCAATCCACATTATAACACAACTACATCATAAAAACGGCCACAACATTAGCAACCATTAAACCCAACTCCATTCATATTATCACATCACGGAGTTCCTCTAACACCCACCACATTAACATTATGGGTTCATGCAATCAACCCAATTAGCATCGCCCTATTTGACCATCAAAAACCAATATACTGTTATATTCGATTTTAGCATAAAATAACATCATCCAAATCTAGGAATGGCAATGTTTGACCGGATGATGCTACAATCACCACAACAAACACCGACCCACACATATTCAAAGCAAAGTCAACTAAGCGCAACCCATTGCCATGGTGGACCGACACCCACACCACCGTTATGAGCTGATGATGTTAACTCACCGATGTTACGGCCGACGGAAGGTAACAGTTCAAGAACCCTTAGTGCCCACTAGTGGCGTAACCATAAATTTAGTGAAGAGGAGGCACAAATTAATGACAATATTAATTTTTTTTTCCTCATAATAAACAATAGTGAGATATTACTAAACTTAAATATTAAGAGTTCATTTGGATAAATGTGAATTTTAAATTAAAGGGTTTGAGATTAAATTTTATACAAATATTGGGGAGTAACTATTTTATAGGTGGATTGGAAAATTAAAAAAGAAGATAAGTTGAGCTAGAAATGATATATTTTAGAAGAAAAAATCTATAAAACATACTGCAAAAAAAGTGTCTATCATATGTCACAATTATAATCTTCGTGGTTTTTAATTCTAACACATTATAGTATTAGATATAATTTAGTTATAATTTCTTGTGGTTGTTATTTTGGTTATGACTATATATCAAGTAATAGTTAGTTATGACTCATTCTCATATTAGTTATGATCTATTGCAAATTTTTTATTTTTTATTTTTTTTTATAATTGAAGATATGTTGCTTGATTATAATTTATATATTGGTCATTTTAGTTATGAATGGAAAAAAACACATGGAGGATAAACTCTATATGTTAAATGTAACTAACAATCTAATAAATTTCATATCTTCATTGAAATTAATGAGTTTTGATTGGAACCTCGAATCCCTTTCCCCCGAATCCCCCTAATCGACGAAACGACGTCGTTTCGTCGTCTGAATTTATTATTTTTATTTATTATTTATTATTTTATTTATTTATTTATTTTTTCTGCAGACGAAGGAAGGAGACGAAGGAGGGGAGGGGGAGGAGGAGACTGGAGGGGGCCTTAAAAAATGGAGGAGGAGGGGGCGGAGGCGGTGAGGCGGCAGCATGACGAAGCAGCACCGGCGACGGCGATCTCCTCTCTCTCTTCTTCTCTCTCTCTCTCTCTCGAGAGATTCGGGGGAAAAATCTTTTCCCGAAATTAATTATGTTTGCATGTCAATAATGATAGGCATCACCATTATATTAAAATTTTCATAAATAATAATATAACTTATTATAGTCTCTTTATTTTTAATCAAAATAACCATTATTGTTCTCATAATTTTAAAAATGGCATTGACATTACACTTTAAATAATATTTTTATAAATTTTTTTATTTAAAATATTTTCTTTATGTTTATAAAAAAAATAAAAAATAAAAAAAATCCCAAAACCCAGGGGAGCACGTGACCCCCTGGGCCCTACGTGCCTCCGCCACTGGTGCCCACGCCGATCGCTTTCGCAAATGTGCTTGAAGGGGTTTTTTTTTTTTGGTGGCTGCTATGCAACGTTATTTGAAGGATGAATATTCGCCGATCAACATTGACAATCCCTATGCCTCAATCACACATAATGAGAATACAATCACTAACATTTCGCTGGATCCCTATGCCTCAATCACACATAATGAGAATACAATCACTAACATTTTGCTGGAAACCAGAAGTTTTGGGATGGAGGGAAAACCAAAAAATGCTTTAGTATACTTTTGGACATTGGTAACTACAACATCACTTAAAACCTATAACTGCCCGTTGACAAATACAAAACTAGCGCTAAGTTAAAGGGGTTTAACATAATTATATTCACGTAGGACTTTTCAAGCTATATAAAAAAAGAAGAAGGTAGGATTAAATGGTTTAACATATCAAATTTTGGGATTTATTGGTGTTTCGCCCTTAGGTAAACTTGACAGTAGCAGTGATGGTTAGTGTCTGATTAGATTTTCCAATTGTTTCTTCTTTATCTTTTTTTTTTTTTTGATATTAATTTCCAAATTAATACAAAGAAAAAAAAATCATGGGTTTGACATATATCTTTTTCAACTGATATTTTGAAAATTCTAAGATTTTTTTAAAGCATATAACAAATTGTGTACAAAAAGAAATTCAAAGAATAGGTCACATGTTTGACTTGAACTTTGAAGTCCTAAAAAGGAGATATCCAAGTTGATGTATATATTTAATTTATTCATATGATTCCTGCTACGAGAAGCCCTAGAATTAGGGCTCATTTGCTCTTGTGGATCTTTACAATTTCCGGTGATTCGGGGCCCAGTATTTAGAATACTTTAAGCATGCTTTTTGGGTACATCCAATTGCTAATTGTCCATGATCAGTCATGGTGTTACGGAGTGTATACGCAGGTTAGAAGTTGTCTATACGCAGCTGGAGGAGTTTGCTAGTGTATTGTGTATAAGCTGTTGCAGGAGTTTGCTGGGGGAGGCGTTTGCAGATTTGGAAGGTTGCCCTTGCTGTGTGGCTAGGTGGTTTTTATTTCTGTTTTTTCATTTTGTGTCTCTGTTTTGGATTGGTGTCTCGCCAATCCATGAGTTTAGTGCTGGCATATGATTGTACTTTCTCCTTGGTGTTAACCTAGTTTGGATTATGGAGTGATAGCTATGATACTTTTTGCACTTCCCTCCTTTATTAATGTAAATTGAGGCTTGTACTTGCTTGTTTCATCAATAAAGTTTTCCTTTTTCTTTGCTGAAAAAAAAAAAAAAAATGGTGTTACAGAGTGTAGTACATATATGTTCGTATTTATTATGAATTTTCTTGAAAATGATTATAATTTGTTAAATCTTTTATTGTTGGTGCACATCAAAAGGAAAATTTTCCTTGGGGGAAAGTTTGGCTATGAATGTAAGACTATTTGCAACTTAATGGGCCAAAATTAAAATCTTATTAGAATAAAATCCCATTAGAGTATGCTTGACTTATTTCTGCAACTTGTCTGTTCTATGTCTATTCAGAAAGGAATTTCATCGTTGTTTGTCAAAATTAGTTATGGGGTTCATTTCAGTAATACATATTTTGCTTATTGTGTTTCTCAATTTTCAATTATTTCTGGCTCAAAAACTCCCTCCCTGACTTTCCATTTTCTTTGGTGGATGTTGTTCTCAATTGGAGGCAAGTTGTTTGTTGCTATTGACTGATTTATGCATGCCTACAGGTGCTATTTTCTGTTTGCTACCTATCTACCATTCTGATCTGTGTGAGTTTTGCTGCTGGAAGCTGTTTCAGTTTTGCTGCTGGGTGGAATTCTAACATCTGTTATGGTGTGTATTCTAGCATCTGTTATGTTCCAACCCATCTTGATTGCTGCTGCTGTGCTGATGTCTGGTATGGTTTGGGTGAATTTTCTGCTGGTACATTACTGCTGTGAGGATGATAGGTTCAGTGAGGATGAAAGGTGAATTTTCTGCTGGTGAATTTTCTGGTGTGAATTCTAGCAAATGGTGACTACTCTGATCTGTGCAAATCTGTGTTAAATCTGTTGGGGACTGTTATGTATTGTGGTGTAGCCTGAAGCAGATCTGTTTGTCTTCTTTCTTAGCTGTGTTTGTCTTCTTTCTCCCTTGTTTTTCTTGTTTTGTTTGTTGGTTTCTCACCAACTGGCGCTTGGAGCTTATGTTAGCTCCAAGCTCCTCTTTATTGATGTTCTGTATCTTCTTTTGATTATTTTCATCAATAAAGATTTTTCTTTGCCGATCAAAAAAAAATAAAAATAAAAAAACATGATTCAAATCCTGGTTCAATTGATACTTCAAAACCCTTTTCTAGAATTGTAAATTCTTTATTTTAGTTGTAAATGCCAAGGCCCGAATTTCGTTAATCTGAGTTCCTTAGTCTGCATAGAGTTGCTGAATTATCAAATCACGCTTTTGGGGTATATGATGTCTGACTCTGGGGATGTTTGGTTGTGAGGTTTACAAGAATATTAGTTGTTGTGGTTCTGCTTGTTTATGCTTTAGAAGGGTTGAATTCGGATGGACTATACCTTTTGGAATTCAAGAAAACCATCCATGATGAGTTTAATTATCCAGGAAATTGGAACTCTAGTGACCAAACACCATGTGGATGGAATTATGCAGGAAATTGGAACTCTAGTGACCAAACACTATGTGGATGGATCGGCATGAACTGCACATAGAATTATTATGACCCAGTGGTGAACTATACGTTTCTTACAATAGCTTCACTGGAAATATTCCCAGGGAAATTGGAAATTGCTCAAGATTGCAAAGTCTTTATTTGAGCAATAATCAGTTTGATTGTAATTGTATGTGTGCAGATTGAAGTTCTGTGAATTTAAAAAAGAAAAAGAAAAAGAAAAAGAAAAGAGAATGGAGTATGTCATTATTAATTTTTTTCTTTTTAAAAAAGATAGTGTTTTGACATAAAAAAATGCTACCATATGTCGTCATTCTGACGTCATCCGTCATCTATGACAGAACAGATGGCAACATGTGATGGCATTTCGAAACACACCGTCTATAAGTTTTAGCAACATTTGTAAAACATCATAAACTTTGGCAGCAGTATCAGTGACACAAAGTATAGACACTGCTATATCTTTTGGTGGCGTTTTTACAGACCATATAATATGGCGATGTTTTTCGATTTGCTTGTAGTGAAGGCAATAGATAATTGTCTATAAATGGACCATTTATGTGTGCCGTAATAAAAAAAATCCTGGATAAGGAAATAGGATGAATCTGATATGCCTTGCTCAAAAAGAAAGTTTGTACGGCTTAGAAAAACATGCAATAAACAAATGAATATTTTGATTAGTTTTTAAAGAAATAGTTAGAGTTTTAATAAAAAAAAAGAAAGGAGGGCACACTCTGTCCTTATGCAAACTATCTTATTTCTGTTTTGATCAGCAAAATAAAAATTTCATTGAAAACATAAAATTACAAGTATAAGGAAATGAATTGCACTGAGAGAGATTCAGAGAGTGCTAACTCTCCTGCTACTACTTCTCGTAGCTACACAACCAACCCCTCAACTTTACGAGTTTTTTAATTTTAAAGAACAAAAACAACAAGAAAGCAAAAATAAGAAAAGAAAAATAGCTAAGTAAATTTTAATTAGAAAACACTAAAATACTTGTGCAGACTATCTTACCGTTAACCAATATCTCATTAATTTTGTAGAACCTTTATTTGTCTATGTATACTCCTTCCAGATTCTTTGTGGTTCAAAAAATTTATCAACTAGTTGACTACCAGGAACCACCAATGTGCCCAGCCCGTGTGTAAGAAAAATAAGGAAATCCATCAGGTAGTTGTCAAGAATTCTTTGGAACTCTCCAAAGGTCAGGCAAACAAACCTCCTCATACCCAAACTAGAAAACGCAGACATTTGGGCGTCACAGTTGAGCGGTGGCATGCAGAAGCACTACAAGAAAATGCACCTACGGCGACCAAATTGGAGACTAAAAAAATTTTTAGTCGCTGAAAGTATAGGTTTTGGTGACTTAAACACCATTAGAGTCAAAAGTAAAACTTTTTGGCGACTAAAAAACTTTAGTAGCCAAAAGTATAGGTTTTGGCGACTAAAAATCAGTTTAGTTGCCAATTATCGACTTTTGGCTACTAAAATATTTAGTAGCCGAATGGAAAATAAAAAAATGATTTTTTTCTCTTTGGCAACTAAACTTTGGTCGCCAAAAATGTCCTTTTAGCGACAAAAAAAATTTTAGTTGCTGTAGGTGTACACTTAGCTACTAAAACCTTTAGTCGGCAAATGTAAAATAAAATTTTTTTTTTCCTTTTGGTGACTAAAATTTTAGTTGCCAAAAGTTGATTTTCAGCGACGAAAAATAATGTTAGTCGCCGTTGGTGTACATTTGGCTACTAAAACCTTTGGTCGGTAAATGTAAAATAAAAAATTAATTTTTACCTTTTGGCGACTAAAATTTTAGTCGCCAAAAGTTGATTTTCAGCGACGAAAAATAATGTTAGTCACCAAAAAATTAAAATAATTGGAGGGAAACATGTTAAATTTTGGAGGGATTTGAAAAATTAATTGGCGACGAAAAAGTTTTAGTCGCTAATGGTGTAATATATATAAATATATATAACATTCGCTCATGTTCTCTGTTTTTTCTCCTTCACCACACCAAACCTCACCCCACTTCACATGACCACAGACCACCGCCACCGCCTCAGATGGCAACAGCCACTGCCATAGATCACCGCCGCCACCGCCACCTCTGCAGATCGCCATCGCCATTGCTACAGAGCACAGGTTCTCTCTCTCTCTCTTTGCGCGCTTTCTCTCTCTTTCGATCGAGCTGTGTCTCTGTCTCCCTTCCTCTATTTCCCTCTTTCTGATTGTTGCTCTAGGGTTTTATATTCTTGATTCAGTTTAATTTCGTGTTGGTTTCTGAAATGGGTTTGGTTTTTCAAATAGTTTTCTACCTTCCCTATGTGGATTGGATTTCAGAAACATGGGTATTCAATTTTTGTTGTCAAGGTTGTTTATATGTGTGCTTTTCGTTATTGTAAAAAAAACCCCACACTAATTTGATATGCTATCATGCATTGACAGATTGACATTGCCCACTACTCCTTGGTGAGTTTCCTGTAAATCAATCTTAATAATAATGGTTTTATGGGGTTTCTGTATATGTGGCTTCTTCTTCTTCTTCAACAATCTGATCAAATTGTATGCGAAATTGTGGATGTGTGAATTGAAGTCTCACATTGTTTCTGTGTTATTGTGTATATATATTGTGTTGCTCTTATATAATAACCTTGGTGGACAGGGTGTTTGATGAAATGCCTCAAAGAAGAATTCATCTTAATTGCAAATCAACTTTACATAGTGTTAGTATGATTTGACATCAAACCTTCTAGACTAGAGTCAGTCTATTAGATCATGTCAAATATTTGGGACACTAAACAAGCTTAGTTATAGATTAATTGAGAGAGAGAGAGAGAGAGAGAGAGAGAGAGAGAGCATGGCTTCAAACTTGGTCTTTTGTTTTAATTAATGTTTTTAGTGTCTGCTTTTAGGTTTCCATATATTTTTGGATTTTTTGCATTTATGATTGTCATTATGTTGCTATGCCTCCATGGTCATTTGCATTATTTTGAAATGTATTTACTTCACTGAATTGTTATGCTCATGGGTCATGGCATTGGTATAGTTATTTTGAATTGCTTTGTATAATCTCTTTCATGGTTAGTCAATTATTGTTATTATTATTATTTGCAGTTCATTTGCATCTGTTCAGGTTTTCTTTAATTTTTTTTCCCCTTTCTTTAATCTTGGGCTTGGAACCAGAATTATGCATTATTTCTGTGTTATATAGCCATTGGGCTATTTTTCTTTTGGCAGTGAAAGTATTGACTCAATACCTATTTGCTGTGATTAATGACCTTAATAAATAAAGGTTCCAACTTGAGTTAAGTTACCTCGTTTTCTTTACTTTCTACTTATCTCTTAATATTTTTGGTAGGTTGCAATGTTTAAGGGAATTTCTCTTAAATTTAATTTTTCTATGTTGATGTCTAACCTTACTCAGCAGAAAAGAAAAGAAAAGAAATGCCTTGTAAGGCACTACTCACCATATTTTGCATCTCTCTCTCTCTCTCTCTCTCTCTCTCTCTCTCTCTCTCTTGATTACACAACACAATATCCAGAAATGATATCAAACAGTTCCAATCCTCATTTTGAATTTTCTAGAGGAAGCATAGTTTTGGTTTGCTCTTTTCTATTTTGTGCGTTTATGGGTTGCGGCCCTTTTTGGCTCCATTCATAATGTGTCTTTCATTAGCTGTCCGTAAGACTATGTTTGCTTAAGAGAATCAAATTCTGCTGTTCCTCTTAGCAAATTATGGAAATTCAATTTATCTAGTTTTTTATGTTGTTGTCAACTTTTAAACTGCTATATTTATTTATTTTTTAGTTTGGCAGTTCTTTGGGTCGGGAAAAAGAGCTACTTGTAAAGAGCACAGGGTGGACATCCAAGAAGAGCCATTGGGATAGCACATTTTTTTCTTCCCATGTGATGTAAGTAACTCCATGTGAAGAACTTAAGCACATGGCATGGTTTATTTTTCCAGTAAGTGGCCACAAGATTGGGACTTATTAAAGGTATGGATATATATATATATAGATAAGCGTATGTGGTATATCTAAACACTCACGTCACATGCATACAATGTGTATGCTATATGTATATAACTAAATATTTGTGCTGACTGTCAAATTAAAACAGTAAAACCTGATTGTCAATGACAACTACTTTTATGAGCTCTTACTGGGATGAAAAATCGTAGTTGGCTCTTTCGTTACTGTAGTCTGTAGTTAGATTATTTCTTTAAATCTTTCTCATAACACATTATTTCCACGACCATTGGTGGCAAAAATGGAGAACCCAAACAGGTAATTAAAATTTTCACTAGAATGACATGAAAGCATGGCTTCTCATTTGATCGGGTCTTCAAATCAACTGGAATTCAGTCCATACATATTTGCATTTCTTTTTTCTTTTCTACATATATATATATATATTTTGTGGCATGTATTTGTGAATTATCTCAGAGGATACAAAAGACAAAGTCAGAACCTCATGGACAACATCCCCATGACTAATAGGACTTGTGAAAACTCACGGAATTTTATTAGGACCTGTAGGTTGGGAGTTAGAGCCGAAAAAGCCCAAAACTTAGTCGAAAAATGCCGTTTCGGGGGCAAAAATTGAAAACAGCCCCCGAACCTCTGTGTGCCCCTCACGGACAGCATCCCCATGACTAATAGGACTTGTGACAACTCACGAAATTTTATTAGGACATGTACGTTGGGAGTTAGAGCCGAAAACGTCCAAAATTTAGTCGAAAAAGACCGTTTCGGGGGCGAAAATTGAAAACAGCCCCAAACCTCGGTGTGCCCCTCCTGGACAGCATCCCCATGACTAATAGGACTTGTGACAACTCATGGAGTTTTATTAGGACCTGTAGGTTGAGAGTTAGAGCTGAAAACGTCCAAAACTTAGTCCAAAAATGCCGTTTCGGGGGCGAAAATTGAAAATAGCCCCCGAACCTTCGTGTGCCCCTACCGGACAGCATCCCCATGACTAATAGGACTTGTGACAACTCACGGAATTTTATTAGGACCTGTAGGTTGGGAGTTAGAGCCGAAAAAGCCCAAAACTTAGTCCAAAAACGCCGTTTCGGGGGCGAAAATTGAAAACAGCCCCCGAACCTCCATGTGCCCCTCATGGATAGCATCCCCATGACTAATAGGACCTGTGACAACTCACCTATATATATATATATATATTTTTCTTTAATTTTGAAAAAGACATTTCTCGATTATTCTACCTTAAATGCATGTTAGAACATGTTTCCTATGGCTGATTAAATTCATATTTTGTAACAAATTCTAATGTTTTGTTTTTTGTTGTTGTTGTTGTTGTTGTTGATGCTTTTTTTTTTTTTTTTGGTAGATGGCTTCGTTGTGTGGACTTGTGGATAATCCATATTAGTGTATGGAGAAGAATTTTCCCTTTCGTATAGAACTAATATAATACTTTTGTCGTCATCGCCTTTTGGATAGTTCACTATTACTGAATATGATGCTTGGAATAATCAATACAGATTACGATGGTAATTTGTACCATGCCAAATGGTCATTTCACATGGTATAGTAAATGTAATTTTTGTATATGGAGGGCTTTACTTTTGGTATGATTGTATATGTTGTATGGAATTATTATTTTAGTTTGGACAATAGTTCGTTTTTATGTACTTGGACAGTTAAAGTAATTTATTTTTTGTATACGAATGAAGATTGTGGAATGATGGATAATTTATGTATCATTTTATTTACATATGTATTACAAGTTGAATAGAATACAGACAGGTTATGGACACATTATAATATTAACAATAAAACATAATATCATGTTTTTGCCGACTAAACGTTTTGTAGCTAATAAAAAGGAACAAAAAAAAAAAAAAAACATTTGGCTATTAAAAGTTTTGTAGCCAAAAGAAAATCAAACATTTGGCTACTAAATTTTTTGTAGGCAAAGGAAAAACAACCTTTTGGCTACTAAATATTTTGTAGCCAAAAGAAAATCAAACCTTTGGCTACTAAAAGTTTTGTAGCCAAAAGAAAATCAAACATTTGGCGACTAAAATATTTTGTAGCCAAAAATAAAAGTTGAAGAATAAATATGACTTTTGGCGACTAAAAATTTCGTAGCCAAAAATGTCATAGTTTAGGCGACTAAATTTTTAGTAGCAAATAATGTTGAAGTTTAGCCAACCAAATTTTTAGTAGCCGAAAGAAATAGTATTTGGCCACTAAAATTTTAGTAGCCAAAAAAGATTGACTTTAGGCGACTAAAATTTTAGTAGCCAAAACACTAGTATTTGCTTTTGGCGACTAAAAAATTTAGTAGCTAAAAAGTTTTTGGCCACTAAATAATTAGCTTTTAGCGACAAAAAAATTAGTCGGCAAAAATGTATTTATTTAATTAATTTTCAAACCTATTAGCGACTAAATATTTAGTCGCCAAATGAGTACATTTGGCGACTAAATTAGGTTTAGTCGGCAATTATATTTCCCGACTACTCTTTGGCTACTAATTTCCCGACCAAAAAATTTAGTCGCTAAAGAGCATTGGCGACTAAAATATGACTTTTGGCGACTAAAAATTTAGTCGCCAAAAGTGAAATTTCTTGTAGTGAGAGCTCGTTGATTTGTTGAGTTCAACCATGTGGAGAGGTAGCCACCATTGTTGACATTGGTTGGCATAAATGTAGAGAAGCCATCGAATGTTGACAATGGTGAGAGAGGAGCTAGGGAGACAAGCCGTCATAGGGAGGTGACAAGCCATACCTTCACATAGGAGAGGTTTGGGCTGTTGTCTTCAACTCCCTCTATATATTTGGGTTAACTTACAAGAGGAAAAATATGCAAGAAAGGAAGAACACAAGTGATATACAAGAGAGTGCATATATCTCTGTGAGAGTGAGAGAAAAACAAGAGAGTGTAAGGCAGTAAAGAGTGTGTGACTTAAGTGAGATTGTCTCCTCCTCTGTGTAATCTCTATTTGTTTTAATGGAAATCTCCAGTTCTCTCCGTGGACATAGGCATTGAGGTCGAACCACATAAATCTTATGTCCGTTATTGTGTGCTTGATTTTTGGTAGTTCAAGTGGGTTGCCTTGAAGCACAACAATTGGTATCAAAGCTAAGGTTGAGCAAGGAGGCAAAATAAAGGCTCGGATGCTCTGTTTTTTGAAACTGCCATAAATCAAGTTGCTCGAAATTCACTTTTGAGCATACCAAGAGGAAGGTCTCGACGAGAGCAATCCAGACCCAGAAAGAACAAACAAAACGGAGGTCGGGGTGGCCTACACGTGTCGGTCAAAGTTTGGCTCTTGAAGTCAACTTTGAACTAGAGTCCCACTCGCGGCTAGAGGTTGAACTGTTGTAGCCAATACATATACTTCAAATATTTATTTGGGGAAATAATACAACAAGAGTGAGGTTGGCTTAGTGGTCAAGGTTGGTGGGCTTTACTCCTTGGTTTGGGGTTCAAGTCCCATCCATAGCATTTGGAAAATTTTATTTCTTTTTGGGTATAGCTGACATCAGCGCCAACTCACTACCAGCAGAAAGTTTCAAAAATTGCATATTAGCACCTATAAGTTTGGTAAATTGCAATTTGGTCCTTGAAGTTTTCAAAAATTACAATTTGGTTCTTGAATTTTTAAAAAATTTCATTTTGGCCCCTGTAGTTTGTAAAATTATAGTTTGGCCCCAGGGTGTTTAGAAAATTTGCAATTTCTCCTCTAGTTTTGGGGTTATTTTCATTTGGCCCCTGAAGAGGAAGAAAGTGTGTTCCTAGCCAAACACGACGTTTCGGTCACAGCCGTGAGGTTAGAATAGTCAAATTCTGATTTTTTTTTTTAGAAGATCAAAATGGTAGGAAAAGGGGCAAGTTTTATGATAGAACCTTTCAATGGTAATAATGACTTTACTCTGTGGTAGCAAAGGGTCAAAAATATTTTAACGTTGGAAGGCTTGGTGAAAGCTCTCAACAAAAAGTCCAACAAACTGGAAGACATGGCAGATGACAAGTGAGAGGAGCTAAGAGAACTATCAAACAATGCGATCCAGTTATATCTCGAGAACAACACACTCCAAGAAGTCATCGATGAAGAAGATCCGGCAGACCTATGGGCAAACTTAGAATTGAGGTACAAGTCAAAGTCATTAACAAATTGATTGCCTTTGAAGAGGCAGTTGCACGCACTTCAAATGACAGAAGAAGCGAACCTTACTGTAGACGTCCCCAAACGTCCCGGGAGCGAATCCCGTTTTGTTCATTTGGGCTCACTACAGTTCAGGACTCAATGTCACGGTCCTGTATCTAATCTTGTAGAGTGCAATGCAAGACCGTGAGAAATCATCAAAGAGTCCAAATCCGGCAAATCGTTTTTGAAAACAGATTTTTTGAAAAAAGTGTCAAACGTGGACTGCTTTGCCAGATACATAGTCGCCACCTAAATATTTATTTTGGGGGAATTTAGGAAACCCTGACTCATTGCGTAAGGCCACGTGTCCATCATCACCAAAGTTGCTTCAGTTCGGGAACTTGGGTACGATTGGGGAAGGTCACTTCGTGAGCACCCCCGCTCGCTCGATCGAAGATCGGCCTCTACTAACCGTGATATCTAGTTTTGAAAACATTATGTGTTTTTATTCTGATTATTAGCCTAGATTTACTATGTGATGCGTACAGCATACAAGTATAGATTGGATCACCTGAATTGGAACGAAACATCTCATGTTTGTTTTGAAAAATGGTTTGCTACTCGCAAGTAGGCTAAAATGTGGATTTGCCACCCTCAGGTGGGCTTTAGAAAACATGATGATTTGCCACTCTCAAGTGGGCTTAAAACTCACAGTCAATGCATTATTCCAATTCAGATAATCCAACCTTCACCCACAGGCATTCAGGCAGTTATATCACATAAGTACTTAGCTTCATGGTAAGCATGCTATCATGGCAGTCACTCACAAGCATGCAAGGTTGCTAAAGCATAAACACTTACCGAGTACTCCAAGCCAAAACATAAGCTATGTTAGAAATCAATGCATGATCCTAACTAAACTATATAGAAATGCCTAATGCAACACATGCAAAAATGCAACTATAATAGGCTCAGCTATTCTAAGAATGGCATATGAGATGCTACAGTTAACACGTATTCAACTTGGAATTGAAATACGATGCAGTTAGTATGATGCGTCGAGCCCGGTGCATGCAAGACAGATGAATGGATGCAAACATGCGAGCATAAGTATGCTAATTGAAACATGCTCTAAACTAACCATCATAAGCTGGTAAATAAAAGGGAGAAAGACGTGGGGTTAGAAGACATATATCACACACACGCACACTTATTACAATATTGCCCTCGCTCGGAGGGTCCGAATAAATAATATAATCCGAATAAATAATTAAATATTACAAAACCCTAATTAATTAACAAATTAACTAGGAAAACAAGTAAATTAGCACGCAAGCTAAATGAACTGCCTCAGCTCTGTTCCGAATGGTGAAAGATGCATACGTGCTCGGGTCGTTTCGTCGGGAAATTCCTTGCGATGCCCCGATTTGCCTCTATTTGTAATTAATCCCGGGATGTTGTGCAAAGCTCTAGAAGGTTGCTGATTTCTGGTTTGCTGCAACAGAGAGCAAGAAAGGGGCATGGTAAAGTATTTTCACATATGTATGCACACCTCGATCTTCGTGCCACCAGTCACGCATCTCGATGCATGATGGCCGAGGAGTCGAATTGCACGACTCGATGTGAAATGAATGAACATGACAACACAACAAGGCCTAGACTCCATCATGGGTAATCCGGAGTCTCGGCAACCGGGAATTGAGGCACGTTCCGTCACTTGGAGTACGAAACGTCCCTCGTTTCCCGTGCTTGGGCTAACTCCTATCCCAAACACAGTGCGAATGAGATGGCATACACAATGCGACTAACATATAACCTAGCATACGCAATGCCATGGACTAAAATGGCATACACAATGCACGTGATGTAACATGGCATACACAATGCTCTAACATGCAACCTAGTATACACAATGCTATAGACTGAAATGGCATACACAATGCACGATGGGCTTACACCAACATGAGTGGATCTCAGCCACACTCACATTAGTGGCCATATGATGGAAATGAGACAACCGAAATTACATGCAAACATGCACGGATGCAATGGACCGATCTTAAGGCACAAATGCCACTCTACCAAAGCCTGGCAGAGGATAAAACATGGCATACAAACAAACAAGTTCCAACTCTGAAACATGATATACAATGGTCCTGAATCAAGCAAATATGTCACACAATGCATGCTAAGGGGGGCCAGGTACCGAAACTAGTGAAGTGCGTTACACTAGAGGTACCCAAAGCAATGCACAAATGGAAAAACCAGCCCCAAATAGACCCTAGGCAGGTCTGAAACAGTGGGAAAATGGCCTAAAATGATGGCTCAACATGCAAGAAAATGGAGCTCATTCGATGGCCCGAAAACAAGGCATTCATGGACAACTCTCAAGCACACTTAAGGAGTATAAAACATGGCAATATGGCATTGATACAAGCTCTAAAATATGATGTATAATGGACCCAAAACATGAACACACCTCAGTATATGCATGGAATGAGCCTCAAAACTCAAAGTTAAGTATGGATATTGAACTACAAGCATGCAAAACAAACATCATTCGACCATGAGAGCCAAAAACAGAGCTAAGGCAGTCCAAAATATGCACAAAATCAGTTTAAGGCATGGCCAAAAAGTGCTAAAATCAAGGGTCAACAAAGTATGTAAAGAAAGCTAGTGAACCATGAGTTGCACTACAACTATATGAAGCACATGAGGGCTCACCAAGCCAGCCAAAAACAGAAGTATTCCATGCCAAAATATGCCCAAATAACCACTGGAACTCAGTCAATGCATGCAAGAATGATAGACTCCTTTGATGGGATAATAAGAGGGTTATTCTACACATATATGATGGACATACAAAATGGAAAAATCACCTCTGGAAAGAGGCTATGACAGCCCTAAAATCCACCAAAAAGGCCTTGAAATTAGTCTAGGAAGCATGCAAGTGAAAGCCCCTTTGAAAGGCCTTGAATAGGATTGTTCTACACATGCATAATAGACATTCAAAATGGCCAAAAGGGCTCTGGACAAAGCTTATGCAGACCTTAAAACTCACGAAATAGGGCCTAAAACATGACTTTAAAACATGAAAAATGGAGCTCCTTTGAAAGGCCAACAAAGCTAGTAAAGAGAACAAGGGGTGAGAGGGTCACCCCTCTCTGATTTTAGGGCTCAAAAACATATCTTGGCTACTGAAAATCCACTGGATTTTAGTGGCCAAAAGGCCAAACCAAGGCCAATACAAATGCTCTAATGCATAGCCTTAAGCATGAGGAAATGAAGCATGCAAAAGGGAAGATGGCCCCAAACAGAAAAATGACCTTGATCAAACTTAAAGAGGAGCTCAAAAAAAAAAACTTTTTTCAGTTTATGTCGAAGTCCAAAAATTCTTAGAAAACAGGCTAAAGTATGGAGCAAAACAATGTCAAAATGGGGGAAATGGTGACTTACCCTTGTAGAGCTGACCCTCGGCAACTTCTGGACCAAGGTAATGAGCCTTCAACCTCTGTAAATCAGTTCTAAGGCACTTGGATGGATGGTGGAGGTGTTGTGCTAGGAGGTGTAGTGTAATGGGCGCAAGAATAATGGGGTTTGGGGCTTGAAGAAGAAAGCTATGGAAGGAGAAGTGTATAAGCCTCAGTCAAAATTTTCCAACCCTTGCAAATGGAGAGGAGACCCTCTCTTATAGAAGACAAAGGGCCAAGTCTTCTCTAAAAAGCTTCAACAAAGGGTCAAAGCTTCTAAAAGAAGCTTAACCAAAAGGGTCAAGTTTTTTGAGGAAGCTAGACCAAAGGGGTCAAGCTTCCTCAAGAAGCTTGACAAAGAGTCAAGCTTCCCTTAGAAGCTAAGCAAAAAGGGTCAAAACTCCCTTAAGAAGGCAAACAAAAGGGTTAAATCCCGGAGGATGGGGCAAATGCCCCCCAACTGGCACAGCTATATTGCACTCAAAAAGACCAAAAAGTAGAAAGCTAGCCGACCAGCCTATGGTCGGCTGACCAGGGGTCAAAAGGTTCAAGAAGAAAAGCTGGTCCGCCAGCCCAGAAAGGTGGCCTCCCAAGTGAATGCAATATAATGGTGGTATGGGAGACCAAAAAATGTGACCCAAGAGAGAGGAAAACCAGCTTTCGAGCAAGGTTCAAAAGGGTCAGGAAGAAAAGCTGGTCGGCCTACCCATATTGGTGGCCTCCCAGATAAATGCAACACAATGGTGGTATGGGAGACCCAAAATTATGGCTCAAAAGTAAGGGAGACCACCCCCCTGCCAAGAAAAATCAGTCGATCTAGGAAAGGTGGTCTGCAAGAAGAAAAGGTGGTCTTCCACTCTATTACCACCTTCCTAACAATGAAAATAGGGTCCATGCTAAAAATGAACCCACACCAATGCAAAAATGAGGGTTTGGGGGCCAAAATGCGCAGCCGGGGGCCTCGAAAACTGACTATTAAACACCGGAGGTGGCCTATGACCACGAAGGTGGTCTCCTGGGACTCAGTGTCCCTGAAGAGAGAGGAAACAAGGTGTGTGCCAAAAACCGAAGCAAACGGAGGTAGTTAAGCGGTCCCGAACCGAGGCGCACGGCCGACGGCTCCGAAAACCGGAAACTGGTCTCCAAACGGGAATAGTGGCCTATGACCACGAAACGTAGCCTACGGCCACTGAGAGATGGTCTTTGAGACCTCTCCCTGCCTTTGGGAAGAGAAAACAGAGAAAATAGGATCTGGTTCGTAAACCGAGGCAAAGCACAAAAGAGTCTCGAAGTCTGGAGGCAAGGCTCTCAGCCGAGACTCCGCAACCTCAGAACGAGCACAACATGCATCATCATCAAGCGCTCAATCGGTGACGTCTGAGTCTTAAGGTCGGTCAAAAATGGGGTGTCTACACTTACAAAATATCTGGATGAGTTTAACAGGCTCACAATGGAGTTGGAGTCTATTAGGGTAAAGATCGAGGAGGAAGATAAGGCTATTATCTTACTGGTCTCCTTGCCTTTATCATATGAGCATCTCAAGACTACTCTATTGTATGGGAAGGATACTGTTGGACTAGATGAGGTGGTTGCTATACTTATTTCTCATGAGGTGATGACGAAAAAGGAAAGTGGCAAGCACCTAAAAGGAAATGCCATGATTGCATTAGAAAATGATCAAGGCAGATGTAGGTCTAATGATAGACGGGGTAGATACAAATCAAGAGGACGTTCGCAATCAAGGCCAGGCTATAGGAGAAAGTGCTATTACTATGATCAGGAGGATCATCTCATCAAATATTGTGTAAAGCTTAAGAAGGACAAGGCAAACAAGAAACATGCAAGCTCATCAAATGTCGCTGCTGCAGTGAATGCTAAGGTTGAGTATGCATTCACAGTTTCGTCGATTATGATGAAACCTGATTGGATTTTAAATTCCGGAAGTGCATACCATATATACATGGATAGAAGACTTTTTTCCAGCTACAAAGCAAAGGACGGAGGTATTGTTCAGGTCGCTAACAACACTGTGAGTAAGATTGTTGGCATACGAATAGTACAGCTCCAAATGGAAGATGAAGAAATTTTCATGTTACATGGAGTCTGACACGTGCCAAGGCTGAAGAAGAATCTAATTTCCTTAAGTATGATAGACTTGAAGGGTTACGGCTTCTCTTATAGTAAAGGAAATCTCAAAGTTATTGTAGACGTCCCCGAACGCCCCGGGAGGATGAGTCCCGTTCTGTTCATTTTGGGCTCACTACAATTCGGACTCAAATTGTCACGGTTCGTAATCTGAAGCAAAGAGTTCAAATCTGGCAAATCGTGTTGAGAAAACAGATTTTTAGAAAAGAAGTGCCAAACATGGACTTCTTTGCCAGATACAGAGTCGCCACCTAAACATTTTATTTTTAGGGAAATTTAGGAAACCTTGACTCGTTTGCCTAAGGCCACGTGTCCGTCATCACCAAAGTTGCCTCGGCTCGGGAACCTGGGTACGATTGGGGAAGGTCACTTCGTGAGCACCCCCGCTCGCCCGATCAAAGATCGGCCTCTACTAACCATGATATCTAGTTTTGAAAATATTATGCGTTCTTATTCTGGTTATTAGCCTAGATTTACTATGTGATGCGCACAACATACAAGTATAGACTGGATCGCCTGAATTGGAACAACACATTTCACGTTTGTTTTTGAAAGATGGTTTGTTACTCGCAAGTAGGCTTAAAATGCATATTTTGCCACCCTCAGGTGGGCTTAGAAAAGATGGTTTTGCCACTATCTAGTGGGCTTAAAACTCACAGTCAATGCATTATTCCAATCCAAATAACCCAACCTTCACCCACAGGCATTCAGGCAGTTATATCACATAAGCACTTAGCCTCATGGTAAGCATGCTATCATGGCAGTCACTCACACGCATGCAAGGATGCCAAAGCATAAAACTTACCGAGTACTCCAAGCCAAAACCGAAACTATGTTAGAAATCCATGCATGATCCTAACTATACAGAAATGCCTTATGCAACGCATGCAGGAATGCAACTAAGATAGGGTCGGCTATTCTAAACATGATATATGGGATGCTACAGCTAACAAGTACTCAACTTGGAATTGAAATACAATGCAGTGAGTTATGATGCACCGAGCCCGGTGCATGCGAAACAGATGAATGAATGCAAACATGCTATCATACTGTATGCTAATTGAAACATGCCATAATCTAATCATCATAAGCTGGTAAATAAAAGAGAGAGAAAGACGTGGGGTTGGAAGACATGCATCACACGCACGCACACTTATTACAATTGTGCCCTCACTCGGAGGGTCCAAATAAATAATATACAGTCCGAAATGAATAATTACAGTCCGAATAAATATAAAATCCTAATTAATTAGCAAATTAATCTAGGAAAGCAGTAAATCAGCATGCAAGCTAGGGACTGCCTCGACTCTGCTCCGGATGATGAATGATGCATGTTCGGATTGCTTGGCGCAGAAATCCATTGCGATGCCCCAATTAGCCTCTGTTTACAATTAAGCCCGGAATATTGTGCAAAGCTCTGAAAGGTTGTTGATTCATGATTTGCTGCAACAGAGAGCAAGAAAGGGGCATGGCAAAGTATTTTCACATATGTATGCTTGACTACTTTTCAGGGAGTGTAGTTCTCAATCCTTGTGCCACCAATCACGCACCTCGATGCATGATGGCCGAGAAGTCGATTTGCACGACTCAATATGGAATGAATGCACGCATAAACATAACAAGACCAAGACTCCATCATGGATAATCCAGAGTGTCGGCGACTGGGAATTAAGACACGTTCCGTCACTCGGAGTACGAAACGTCCCTCGTTTTCCGTGCTCGGGCTAACTCCTATCCCAAACACAATGCAAATGAGATGGCATACATCATGCAACTAATATACAACCTGGCATACACAATGTTATGAAATGGCATACACAATGCTCGATGTAACACGGCATACACAATGCTCTAACATGCAACCTAGCATACGCAATGCTATGAAATGAAATGGCATACGCAATGCTTGATGGACTTACGCCAACATGAGCAGACCTCATCCACACTCACATTAGCGGCCAGAAGATGAAAGAAGAGACACTCGAGATGCGTGCACATATGCACACAAACCGATGACCGATCCTCAGGCACAAATGCCACTCTAACAAGGCATGGCCAGGCATGAAATATGGCATACAAACATGCAAGTTCCAGCACTGAAATGTGATGCAAAATGATCCCGAAACATGGAAACATGGCACCCGATGCATGGAATGGTCCCGAAACACAAAACTAGGCACATGCATTGACCTATAGCTATACAAAGCATGCATTATTTGATCATGAAGCATAAACACAGAACCAAGGAAGTCCCAAAACATGAACATTTCTAGTTCAAAGCATGGCCAAAAGATGCTAGCAAGATGGACTAAAATAGCATGCAACTTTGACTAGCAAACATGGTTTACGTGGCGTGTATATGAAGAAAGTGAGAACTCATTAAACCAGAAAAAATCAGTGAATAAAACATGCCAAAAAATGCCCAAATAACCTCTGAAATGCAGCCAACACATGCACAAATGATGGGTTCTTTTAGAGGGCATACAAAGGGGTTATTAAGCACATGCATCAAGGACACTTAGCATAACCAAATCAACTCTGAAAATCAAATATGATAGTCCTAAAACTCATCAACTTGGCCCTGAAATCAGTCAACAAAGCATGCAAGATAGGGCCTCTTTGGAAGGCCAAAAAGACCATTAAGCAAAATAAGGAGAGAGGGGGTCACCCCCTCTGATTTTGGCCTTCAAGAACCTACCTAAGCTACTGAAAATCCACTGGATTTCAGTGGCTAAGAGGCCAAACCGTGGCCAATGCTAGTGTTTTAATGCATAGCCCTAATCATGAAGGGATGAAGCATACATAGGGTGAAGATGACCCCAAAAAGAGAATAGACCTGAATCAAACATGAAGATGATGTCAAAAAAAAGACTTTTTTCAGTTTAGGCCGAAGTCCAAAAAGGCTCACAAATAAGGCTAATGTATCATACAAAAACAGCCCTAAAAGAGAGATTGAACAAACAGGGCAGCAAAAGGCTTCAAAAAGCAAAGAGCCTTTGAACAAAGTTGAAGAGGGGCTCAAAACAAGATACTTTACAGTTTATGATAAATCTTAAATATGCTCACAAGTAAGGCTAAAATATGATGCAAAAATAGCCCCAAAAGAGATATAGAGAGCAAGAGGTAGTAGGTGGCCTCAAAAAGCAAAGAGCCTTTCAACAAAGTTGAAGAGGGGCTGAAAATAAGGCACTTTACAGTTTTAATCGAAGCCCAGAAATGCGTACAAATAAGGCTAATGTACCATGCAAAATAAGTCCTAAAATAGGGATACAGCACAAAGGGGGAGTAGAAGACCTCAAAAGTCCTTAATCAAACATGAAGATGAGCTCAAAATAAGGCTATTTTCAGTTTAGGTCGAAGCCCAAAAATGTAAGAAAAAGGAGCTAAGATATCATGCAAAATGGAGCAAGAAAAGGGAAAATAGGGACTCACCCTTGAAGAGCTGACCTCCAGCAGCTTCTGGACCAAGTTGATGAGCTTCTAACCTTTGAAAATCAGCCTCAAGGTGTTGGAATGGAGGACGGAGGTGGTAGGCTATGGGTTGGTGTGTAAATGGTGCAAGGTCAAGGATGTTTTGAAGCTTGGAAGAGATAGATATATGGTTGTATGTCTCAATGCCCCAGCTGGTTTCTAACCCTTAGAAATGGAGGGGAGAGGCTGGTTATATAGAGGGAGAGGAGTGAAACAAAAGGGGGAAAACAAATTCAAATTTTTCCCCCAAAAGGGCAGACCCTCGGGCAGGGGTCTGGTGCAAAACAGCTGGCACAGCTGGAATGCACCAGGAGAGAGGAGTTTCGCCGGCCAGGTGCAGAAGGTTCAGGTGGCCAGCTGACCACCTCCCCTGGCCGGCCGGCCAGGTGCAAAAGGTCCAATAAAAATTAGAGGCTGGCCACCCCAAAAAGGTGGCCTCTCATGTGTGTACAACACAGCTGTATGGTCAAAATCCAGAAAATGTAACCCAAGAGAGAGAAAAACCAACTTTTTAGAGGGGTTCAAAAGGATCAAGAACAATTGATGGCTAACCTATCCATATTGGTGGCCTCCCAGGTGTGTATAACACAATGGTGTGGTGGAAAGTCAGAAAAAGTGGCCCGGGAATAGAAAAAGTCAGCTTTCTAGTGAAGAAAACGGGCGATGAAGAGCGATGAAGGAATAAAGCTGGTCTTCAGAACAATTGCTGGCCTCCCATCCTTCTACAACCTTCCGAACAATGAAAATAAGGTCTCCGCCAAAAATGAACCCAAACCGATGTAAAACGAAGGTTCGGGGGCCAAAACGCGCAGCCCGGGGCCCCGAAAACTGACTGTTAAGCACCGGAGGTGGTGTTCGACCACGAAGTTGGTCTCTCGGGCCACAGTGTCCCTCAAAAGGGAGGAAATAAGGTGTGTGCCAATAACCGGAGCAAACGGAGGTAGTTAAGCGGTCCCGAATCGAGGCATACGGCTGACGGCTCTGAAAATTGAAAATCGAGCTCCAAACGGGAAAAATGGCCTACGACCACAAAATGTAGCCTACGGCCACTAAGAGATGATCTACGAGACCTCTCCCTCCCTTCGGGAAGAGAAAACAAAGAAAACAGGGCCTGGTTCGCAAACCGAGGCAAAGCACAAAAGAGTCCGGAAGTCCGGAGGCAAGGCTCGTAGCCGAGACTTCGCAACCTCAGAATGAGCACAATATGCAACATCACCAAGCGCTCAATCGGTGACTTCTAAGTCTTAAGGTCGGTCAAAAATGGGGTGTCTACAGTTATCCATGAAGATACAGTGATGCTACATGGACAACTAGAGGGGAATCTGTACAAACTTGTTGAAGAGGTTGTGACAGAAAGAGCTACTGCCACTTGCCGAGCAAGAAGTACAAGACACGCATCGAAAAGACATAGGGCTCAATAGACATGGTAACTAAAGTGTACAAGAACGCATGGAGGCAGTTCGAAGGTGCACAAAACAGAGCCAGTACAGCCAATCTTGAAGAAAACTCAGAGCAAAGAGACCAAGACAGCAAAGCACATCCTAGGAAAGAAAAGAGTTTCTTTTGCTCCTGAATTAGAGACCTGTTGTCATCTCTCTAAGACTACATTGAAGAGAGAGATGCAATCACAAAGAATTACAAAGTAAGCTTTGCATGGCACCCTAGTGAGGGGGTGCAGGGCACTCCAGGCAGGGGGTGTTATTATGGATCACCCTACATGGGTGAAGGGGGTGATTTGTTGAGTTCACCCATGTGGAGAGGTAGCCACCATTGTTGATATTGGTTGGCCTAAATATAGAGAAGCCACCGAATGTTGACAATGGTGAGAGAGGAGCTAGGGAGACAAGCTTTCATAGGGAGGTGGCAAGCCATACCTTCATATGGAAGAGGTATGGGCTGTTGTCTTCAACTCCCTCTATATATTTGGGTTAACTTGCAAGAGGAAAAATATGCAAGAAAGGAAGAACACAAGTGATATACAAGAGAGTGTATATATCTCTGTGAGAGTGAGAGAAAAACCAGAGAGTGTAAGGCAGTAGAGAGTGTGTGAGTTGAGTGAGAGTGTCTCTTCCTCTGTGTAATCTCTATTTGTTTTAATGGAAATCTCCGCTTCTCCCTGTAGACATAGGCATTGAGGCTGAACCACGTAAATCTTGTATCCATTATTGTGTGTTTGATTTCTGGTAGTTCAAGTGGGTTGCCTTAAAGCACAACATGATTTTCACCTCGTCTAATGAAAAAGGAGAATTTAAACTACAGTACAGACTATATATCCAATTCAAGAGAGATTAATTGAAGGAGCTATCCATTTGAAATTGAAATGATTTTCTAATTTGAAAAAGTTCTCTATTTGAGATTGAAAGGATTTTCTAATTACTCATGGAATGAAATTTGAAGCTATGCTTAGGTGATTATATAGCCATTCAAGCAAACTCGGACAAAAAAGTAGTTAGATTTAGGGGGACTTACGTGTAAGTTTTAATATGTGGACTTATTATCCAATAGATTCTGTGATAATTAATGGTGTTTTTTTTATCAACCACCATTAAAAAAAGTCACTAATTGTTAATTTTCAACAACAGTTTAAAAATTTCGTCACAAAAAATATTACTAATTATAAATTTTAGTGACAGTTTAAAAAAATCGTTACAAAAAAGCTTCATTAATTCTTAACTTTAGCGATAGTTTGAAAAATTCGTTATAGAAAAACGCCACTAATTATAATTTTTAGCAACACTTTATAAAAATTGTGAGAAAAAAAGTCACTAATTGTCAATTTTTAGCGACATGCAAAAAGTTGTTACAAAAAATTTTTTAGCGACGATTTTACTAAGACTTATTTTCAATAAAACTTGATGAGAATTAAATTCAATTATTAAGACGTATTGGTATTTTATCCTTAGATCGGATCAGCTATTGACCAACTATTGTCATCCCAAAAACTATGATTTTATCGCAAAATACTTTTCTATATGTAGTTAAGTCACCACAAGAATCATGAATAAAGCCTTGCTTGGAAAAGTTTTTTAAAAAAAAATTTAAAAAAAAAACAGAAGAAGATCTTTTGTCATGAATTTTTGAAAGTATCATTAAAAATTGATAATTAGCGATGACTTTTTTCCTGTGTAAAAAATGATAAGATTTTCAAAACCAACCACATCACTGTGTTTAGATGTATATATATGAGAGAAAAAAAATGATAAATCTACCTTAGGATTGAAACTTAAGATCCTAAATCTACAACTTTTGAGTCAGAATATGAGTAATTGTATTTGACAAAATGATGACTACCAAGTGAAAATGTGAAAATGTTACGGTAAGAAACCAAAATTTTTTTTGAATGTATTGCTTTCGCGACCCAAAAAAAAAAATGAAAGGCCTGTTTCTAAACACTTATTTTAGTAGCTAAAAGTGTTATCTAAGCCGATTAAATTAATTTTAAGTGGCCTTTTTGGTCGTCAAAAACATATCTTTGTATTTTCCTATAGTGCCACAAGTTCTAATTTTGAACCTAAATAATTGTTTTTGGAGAGCTTCAAATACAAATTTTACTTGAGATTAAAACACTAATCAACGGTTTTAACATTTTTTTATACATAACATGCATGGGCAGGGACGGAATCAGGATTTCATTATCGGATGGGTTAAAAGAAAAATAATTTTTTTTACCATATATGCAAAACACACATGTATGTATAATATGATATATATATATATAAATTATATATACATTAAAAAAATTTATATACCATAGAAGCAATTTCTAATAAGATGAAAAAGTTTTTTTGGTATAAAATAGAAAGAGAATTCAAGATGGAAGAACAATGACATATATATATATTTTTATACTAAGGGCCATTTTATGTATAAATGATATATATATATATATATTTTTAAGTTCTATGGCAAACAATAATTTTCACAGAAACAGGGGGCCATAGCCCCCACAGTTTTCTTCTAGTTCCGTCCCTATGCATGGGTAGAATTTTTCATTCAATTTTTATTTTTAAATATTATATATATATAATTGATGTGTGTAGTATGTGTTAGAATAAACTTATGTGTATAGTTGTAACATGCAATAATTGCACACCAAACCAAACCATATACCGAGAACCAAAACTACTTACAGGAAAGTAGAAAACTTATAAACAAATTGTAAAAATCTAAAAACGAAAAAATAATTTGATCGAGACTTGTGTTAGACACAATTTCCTTAAGACAAATTCGTCTCTCGCTACAGTGCTCACGAGTTTTTATTGGATGTTCGCCTCCCAAGATACAAAGATTGAACCTTGCAGAAGTAGCACTACCACGACAAGTCTGGTTAACTTTACTGTGCAGACTTCTCTTACAGAAAAAACAGAGTGCAGAAGAAAAGAAACACAAGATGAATTACAATGCCAAAAGAATGCAATGGGAGCCTATTAATATAGATGAATTGGTGCCTCTTCGAATGGTCATGGTGACTTTTCAAAAAAGTCACATCTTTTTTATGAAAAGGTGCAACCAGAAAAGACATGATTGTTCTTTTAAAAGAATTCAAATTCTGAATCGAATCATGTTTAAATTTGACCCAAAAAAATAACGAATTTATTTAAATAAAATCAAATTTTACATTAAATAAATATTGTCTTAAAATCATTCTCAAATGGTGCATTTTGGAGTCAATTTCTCATTCAAATATTAATGGTTTCCAAACCATTTTTTCAACAATCCCCCACATGAATGAAATGACGGAAAAGTATGCAAGACACAATGCAGACTCAAAGAGAATTCAATTTGAAATATTCTGAATGGGGATAGGTAGCTTTTGGTTTTGAACCTTCCTTAGTGAAAGTTTACAGATTTACTAGCTAATTAGTGGACGTGATACCTTGAATTGTTCAGCCGTTTGTGTAAGTCAAGACAATAGAATTCACACAAAATATCTTTAGATACAACTTAGTTCTCACGGTTGTGCCCATTTTGGCCTTGGGCATGTCTTGGTATTTTGTGAGTACTTTAGAGAATTTAGCCTTATCAATTCTCATAGAAGCGGCCCCTTCACACTCATATAGGTGATCCTTATTTCGAGTCTATTAAATACTCCTCTTGAAAGATAACCCCTCTAGGTTTTTCAAGGTATAGGTGATCATTAAAAGCATAGCTGATGTTAAGTCCCTTACATACAACACATGTTCCAGATATCACTCTCATCATAAGAATGGATAGGAGATAGACTCCTTTAATGATTTTTGATAAACCACACAAAACTTAATTGTCCCTTTGCACTTAGTTCTTGAGATCTCCAGTCATTTAAGTAGGATTAGCATTATGATGACTCTTATATAATAAGCTTTAATCACATTCTCCTCGATGAATTTTCCCTCATTTGCTCTCTGGTCAAACCTTTTGTTTAGCAGCCGCTATTTTTCTGTTTGACTTTCTCAGTTATATATCATTGAGTAGTTTATGGATCCATTCTATTATCCTTAGACAATATGCACAACTGAAAACAAATGTTCTACGGTATTAAGTCTTTGATTACATCAAGACTTACCATTACTCTATGTCACTTCCATTTTCAAATTTAAATAATAAACATAAAGGTGTTCCTTAGGAGTTAATGAAACCATTTTTGCTTCTACTTCAACTTTGTCCTATAGAAAGAATTGAGATTTTTTGTGAACTTACCATCGGAACCATTACTTTGGTAAAATCCTCCAAGCACTCTCATATTTTAAGTACTCTAAGAAAAATTAATTTTCTTATTCAGATATTACCATACAAAAATATCAATACACCCCCACAATTCTGATATAAATCAAAATATAACATTCATCACTTATTGATTATGGTGTGCTTGAATAACAAATTTCTAAATTAAATGTACGAAATAGAAAACCCAGAATAATTATGACTACATAAGTCAGAATTAATGCTTAGATAAAATCATATTTTCATAAAGATTTTGCCTAAGAACCAAACAATTCAAAAACCTCATTTGAATGTAAAAATTTTTACAATGCAAACAAAGAGAAATACTTGTATCTCCAAATTAAGATTCAAACTCTTAATTTTAAGTATTTTTTGTTCAAGATTCTGTGGATAACTTGTCATGAATCATGATTAACAGACAATTCTACTTATCTACCCCACATTTGTCATAATACATAAATAGTACAAACAACATGACTCATTTACGAACAAGTGTCACTGTCACAAAAAAATGTGTGACAAAAGTAAATTGAATTATTGCTTCTAATTCAAGAGATAAACTCCTACGTTAATATTATGGTTCATGGTTAAATTTTATTTGAAAGTTTGTGAATTGTTGGAAAAATGGTTGGGAAACCATTAATATTTAAATGAGAAATTAACTCCAAAATACACCATTTGAGAATGGTCTTAAGAGAATATTTATTTAATGTAAAATTTGATTTCCTTATAAATAAATTCGTTAATTTTTGGGGTCAAATTTGAACCTGATTCGATTCAGAATTCAAATTCTTTTGAAAGAACAATCATGTTTTTTCTGATTGTACCTTTTTATGGAAAAGAGGTGACTCTTTTGAAAAGTCACCATGACCATTCGAAGAAGTACTGTAGACACCCAATTTCTGACCGACCTTAAGACTCAGACGTCACTGATTGAGCGCTTGGTGATGTTGCATATTGTACTCGTTCTGAGGTTGCGGAGTCTCGGCTGCGAGCCTTGTCCCCGGACTTCCAGACTCTTTTGTGCTTTGTTTCAGTTTGCGAACCAGGCCCTGTTTTCTTTGTTTTCTCTTCCCGAAGGGAGGGAGAGGTCTCGTAGATCATCTCTCAGTGGCCATAGGCTACATTTCGTGGTCGTAGGCCATTTTTCCCGTTTGGAGCTCGGTTCTCGGTTTTCGGAGCCGTCGACCATGTGCCACGGTTCGGGACCACTTAACTACCTCCGTTTGCTCCGGTTTTTGGCACACACCTTATTTCCTCCCTTTTGAGGGACACTGTGGCCCGAGAGACCAACTTCGTGGTCGAACGCCACCTCCGGTGCTTAACAGTCAGTTTTCGGGGCCCCGGGCCGCGCGTTTTGGCCCCCGAACCTTCGTTTTACATCGGTTTGGGTTCATTTTTGGCGGAGACCTTATTTTCATTGTTAGGAAGGTTGTAGAAGGGTGGGAGGCCAGTAATTGTTCTGAAGACCAGCTTTATTCCTTCATCGCTCTTCATCGCCCGTTTTCTTCACTAGAAAGCTAACTTTTTCCATTCCCGAACCACTTTTTCTGATTTTCCACCACACCATTGTGTTGTACACACCTGGGAGGCCACCAATATGGATAGGCCAGCCATCAATTATTCTTGACCCTTTTGAAACCTCCTAAAAAGTTGGTTTTTCTCTCTCTTGGGTTACATTTTCTGGATTTTGACCATACAGTTGTGTTGTACACACATGGGAGGCCACCTTTTTCGGGTGGCCGACCACTAATTTTTATTGGACCTTTTGCACCTGACCAGCCGGTTAGGGGAGGTGGCTGGCCGGCCACCTGAACCTTCTGCACCTGGCCGGCCAAACTCCTCTCTCCTGGTGCATTCCAATTTGCTTTGCACTGCACTCTGCCGAGGGGCTTCTTTTGGGGAAATTTGAATTTGTTTTCCCCCCTTTTGTTTCACTCCTCTCCCTCTATATAACCAGCCTCTCCCCTTCATTTCTAAGGGTTGGAAACCAGCTGAGGCACCATTACAAATACTCCCTCTATATCTATACTTCAATCCTCCAAACCCTAAGATTCTTGCACCATTTGCACTACAACCCATAGCACCACACCACCATCATCCAATCCAGACCCTTGGAAGTCATATGCAGAGGTTGAAAGCTCATTTCCTTGGACCAAAGGCTGCTGGAAAGTTGTGCTACAAGGGTGAGTCCCTATTTTCCTTTTTCGTGCTTCATTTTGCATGATAACTTAACTCTTTTTTCTTACATTTTTGGGCTTCAACCTGAACTAAAAATAGTCTTATTTTGAGTTCCTCTTCATATTTGATCAAGGACTTTTCTCTTTTTGAGGGCATCTGCTGCCCCTTTCCCTTTATCTCTCTTTTAGGGCTATTTCTTGCATGATATATTAGCCCTGTTTGTAAGAATTTTTGGGCTTCGAGTCAAACTGTAAAGTGCCTTATTTTGAGTCCCTATTCAACTTTGTTGAAGGGCTCTTCACTGTTTGAGGCCAGCTACTACCTCTTGTTCTCTATCTCTCTTTTGGGGCTATTTTTGCATCACATTTTAGCCTTACTTGTGAGCATATTTAAGATTTTCTATAAACTATAAAGTACCTTTTTTTGAGCCCCTCTTCAACTTTATTGAAGGGATCTTTGCTGTTTGATGCCTTTTGCTGCCCTATTTTTTCAATCTCTCTTTTGGGGCTGTTTTTGCATGATACATTAGCCTTATTTGTGAGCCTTTTTGGACTTCAGCCTAAACTGAAAAAAGTCTTTTTTTGACATCATATTCATGTTTGATTAAGGTCTATTCTCTGTTTGGGGTCATCTTCACCCTATGCATGCTTCATGTCTTCATGATTAGGGCTATGCATTAGAACACTTGCATTGGCCATGGTTTGGCCTCTTAGACACTGAAATCCAATAGATTTTTAGTGGCTTTGATGCATTTTTGAGCCTCAAAATCAGAGGGGGGTGATCCCCCCTCACTTTGTTTTGTTTGATAGTCTTTTTGGCCTTCCAAAGAGGCCCTATCTTGCATGCCTTGTTGACTGATTTTAGGGCCAATTTGGTGAGTTTTAGGGCTATCATATTTGATTTTAAGAGTTTTTTTGTGCCATGCTAAGTGTCCTTGATGCATGTGCTTAATAACCCCTTTGTATGCCCTCTAAAAGAACCCATCATTTGTGCATGTGTTGGCTGTATTTCAGAGGTTATTTAGGCATTTTTTGGCATGTTTTATTCACTGATTTTTGCTGGTTTGATGAGTTCCCACTTTCTTCATATACACGCCATGTAAACCATGTTTGCTAGTCAAAGTTGCATGCTATTTTAGTCCATCTTGCTAGCATCTTTTGGCCATGCTTTGAACTAGAAATGTTCATGTTTTGGAACTTCCTTGGATCTGTGTATATGCTTCATGATCAAATAATGCATGCTTTGTATAGGTATAGGTCAATGCATGTGCCTAGTTTTGTGTTTTGGGACCATTCCATGCATCGGGTGCCATGTTTCCATGTTTCGGGATCATTTTGCATCACATTTTAGTGCTAGAACTTGCATGTCTGTATGCCATATTTCATGCCTAGCCATGCCTTGTTAGAGTGGCATTTGTGCCTTAGGATCGGTTATCGGTTTGCGTGCATATGTGCACGCATCTCGAGTGTCTCTTTTTTCATCTTATGGCCACTAATGTCAGTGTGGCTGAGGTCCTCTCACGTTGGCGTAAGTCCATCATGCATTGCGTATGCCATTTCATTTCATTTCATAGCATTGCGTATGCTAGGTTGTATGTTAGAGCATTGTGTATGCCGTGTTACATCGAGCATTGTGTATGCCATTTCATAGCATTGTGTATGCTAGGTTGTATATTAGTTGCATTCATGCATGTCATGCATATTGCATTGTGTTTGGGATAGGAGTTAGCCCGAGCACGGGAAACGAGGGACGTTTCGTACTCCGAGTGACGGAACGTGTCTCAATTCCCAGTCGCCGACACTCCGGATTATCCATGATGGAGTCTCGGTCTTGTTGTGTTTATGTGTGCATTCATTCCATATTGAGTCGTGCAAATCGACTCCTCAGCCATCATGCATCGAGATGCGTGATTGGTGACACGAGGATCGAGGACTACACTTCCTAAAGAGTAGTCAAGCATACATATGTGAAAATACTTTGCCATGCCCCTTTCTTACTCTCTGCAAAGAAATCAAGAATCAATCTTTTGGAGCTTTGCACAATATTCCGGGCTTAATTGTAAACAGAGGCTAATTGGGGCATCGCAATGGATTTCCGCGCAAGGCAACCCGAACATGCATCATTCATCATCCGGAGCAGAGTCGAGGCAGTCCCTAGCTTGCATGCTAATTTACTGCTTTCCTAGATTAATTTGTTAATTAATTAGGATTTTGTATTTATTCGGACTGTAATTATTCATTTGGGACTGTATATTATTTATTTGGACCCTCCGAGCGAGGGCACAATTGTAATAAGTGTGCGTGCGTGTGATGTATGTCTTCCAACCCCACGTCTTTCTCCCTTTTATTTACCAGCTTATGATGGTTAGATTAGGGCATGTTTCAATTAGCATACAGTATGATAGCATGTTTGCATTCATTCATTTGTTTTGCATGCACCGGGCTCGGCGCATCATACTAACTGCATTTGTATTTCAATTTCGAGTTAAATACTTGTTAGTTATAGCATTCTATATGCCATGTTTAGAATAGCCGAGCCTATACTGGTTGCATTTTCGCATGTGTTGCATTAGGCATTTCTGTATAGTTAGGATCATGCATGGATTTCTAATTAGCTTTTGTTTTGGCTTGGAGTACTCGATAAGTTTTACGCTTTAGCATCCTTGCATGTGTGTGAGTGACTGCCATGATAGCATGCTTACCATGAGGCTATTTGCTTATGTGATATAACTGCCTGAATGCCTGTGGGTGAAGGTTGGGTTATTTGGATTGGAACAATGCATTGACTGTGAGTTTTAAGCCCACTAGATAGTGGCAAAACCATCTTTTCTAAGCCCACCTGAGGGTGGCAAAATCTGCATTTTAAGCCTACTTGCGAGTAGCAAACCATCTTTCAAAAACAAACATGAAATGTTTTGTTCCAATTCAGGCGATCCAGTCTATACTTGTATGCTGTGCGCATCACATAGTAAATCTAGGCTAATAACCGGAATAAGAATGCATAATGTTTTCAAAACTAGATATCATGGTTAGTAGAGGCCGATCTTTGATCGGGCGAGCGGGGGTGCTCACGAAGTGACCTTCCCCAATCGTACCCAAGTTCCCGAGCCGAGGCAACTTTGGTGATGACGGACACGTGGCCTTAGGCACGAGTCAGGGTTTCCTAAATTTCCCAAAATAAAATATTTAGGTGGCGACTCTGTATCTGGCAAAGCAGTCCATGTTTGGCACTTCTTTCAAAAATCTGTTTTCTCAAAACGATTTGCCGGATTTGGACTCTTTGGTTCAGATTAAGAACCGTGACAATTAGAGTCCTGAACTGTAATGAGCCCAAAATGAACGAAACGGGACTCATCCCTCCTAGGGCGTTCGGGGACGTCTACAGTTTCTGGCGACTCTGCTGGGGATTTAGAGAGCTTGACTCGAACTCATGATATCTTGTTTTGATTACACTTATGTGTTTCTTTGCATTGCATGTGCATTGGTGCGCCTAGGACACCGTGTTTGCCATCTGCTATTCCTGAGCGGTTTGCCAGAGGCTGCGTGCCATAAGGCTTACCGGTTACGGCTCACAAGATGGGAACACAAACCCCGGTTTTACCAGGGCACCCTTTTGACATTCGACCTAGTGCATATTCGGAATCCATAGTGACCATTCCAAACTAGGACAGGTTGCTTACCCGATATAGGTTGTTTGAAACCGCTGCGTGCGTAGTGAAACCCTAGCTCCTGACAAAATAGGACAGGGAAACCCTACCCCAACATAGGGGTGTTTTGGCTCTCACTTATCTGTTATGTGCTTTTAGAGTGCGTCTCTACAGGAATGCATGTATCAGTTTACAAGTTTGGGCATCAGGCCTGCGGGCACCAATTCAGTATTTTGGGATTCAGTTTACCTGAGGGTAACAGTTTACAGGCCGAATTTTGGGGCAGAATTCAGTAGAGGGCACAGTCATCCTGTTATGCTCATATATCTGCTTGGTGAAATCAGCCGAGATGTCAGATGTTTTCTCTTTTGCTAGATAGTCCTGGAACTATAGCTTCAGAAGGCTTCGATATCCCCCGGGTACATTGGACTAGTGCTGATAGACTTTGTTAGGTCAGAAATTCAATTCAAGGGCAACCAGTGTTCTTTCGCTGAGGCAAGGCAAAGAAAGGCCAGTCAGGGCTCACCGGTTCATCTGATCCGTCAGTCGCCAGTCACATCACCTTTGTTCAGACTCAGCAGACCGTGATGGCACAGGGTTCGGAAGAATTTGTGGCCGTGATAGCAGCGCTAAATCAGGGAACTGCCATGCAGGCTGAGACCAGTATTGAAACGCAGTGCCCATCTGGGGCATCTGCCTCACATCCAGCTTTGGGACCCCAGCCGAACTTTGACCCACTTCCGCCAGCTGAAGATTTGCAGGGTCCAGATCCTCGAGAAGGGTTAGCTCAAGCCCGAGTTTTCAGACCCTTGGTGCAGCCTAATGAGAGGCTTTATCCCCTTGATGCTAGTGACCTCGATCTGACCGCAGTGAAAATTGCAAACCTTGAGAAGCAATTCAAAAAGGCACATGGCCTTAACTCCATTCCCGACATTGAGGATGGGTACACCGAGGCTGCCGTACGGCTCCCAGACAGATTCAAAATGCCACATATTGACCGTTTCGACGGGTCTGGAGATCCTATGGTACATATCCGGCTTTTCTTGGATATCCTGAAGCCGATGGGTCTGACTAAGCCACAGAAACTCTCTCTGTATGGAAGAACCCTGTCGGGTGTAGCAGCCACTTGGTATGCCAAGTTGGAGGATACAGTGAAGCAAAACTGGGAAGAACTGGCTGAGGCCTTTGTCGATCAGTATTCCTACAATACCCAAGTTGAAATGACCATCCAAGAGCTTGAAGTAACTTGCCAGAACCCAACAGAGCCTTTTGTGGAATTTGTTGCGAGGTGGAGATCAAAGGCAGCACAAATGACAGATCGTCGCCCTTCTGAGAGGGATCAAGTGCAGATGATGGTGCGAAACCTCGAGCATGATATGTTGCAAAAGTTGATAGTCGCTCCGCTATTCACATTCAAAAGTTTGCATGAACTGGGGGTTTAGATCGAGAATGCGTTCAACAGTGGGATCATTCCTAGAACAAGTGAACCGACAAGGAGGGTGATTTCAGGGAGTACCAATGCTGGTAGTAGCACTATTCCCAAACCCGCAGAAATCAATACAGTCACCCCAGCCAACCCTTTTGCCAAACCAAGCCTACAAACCGTCGGCCCAGCCCGAGCTCAGGGCAGAACTTTCACCCCTCTCTATATGAGCCTGACTAGCGCACTAAAAGTCCTGATGGAAAGAGGGTATCTCAAACCCCTCGATCCTCAACCTCTGCCTGACCCACTCCCAGCCAGACATAACCCCTCCAAGTACTGTGTGTACCATCAGCAGCGCGGTCATGGCACCGACCGTTGCTACCGCCTTCGTCATGAGGTCCAAAATCTCATCGACAATCGGACGATAGCTCCACCTTCAGACCCCAATGACCAAACATCTCCTGCCTACCTCAATCTTATCCATATACTGCCATCCACCTATGACCCCAGCATATACATCACCCCAGCCCATCTACCCAAGCCTGAGGTGTTTATCCCAGAAAGCATGGACTTATGCATGATGGGTGCACCTGAACCTCAATCATCTCAAACCCGTGAACCCACTACTTCTGAGCTGAAGAGAATGATCGAAGATCTTCAAAGAATCAGGATGTGATTTGGCCTCCGGGACATTGGCTCCATCATCAACCACATCACATACCAGGGAGTTCATGTCAAAAGGCTCCCCAGTCTTGGAACGGGCTGCATTTGAGGAATGCCAATCCCTTGGCAAAGTGGAGGCGAGTGGAAAGAACAAGATAGGGGCAGACATGGATCCCCATGAACATCTTCTGTTGGCTGTTGAGGCTTTGAAAGCCGAGGGACTGAACAAAGAGCAAGTGCTCGCAGTTGTTGCAAAAACTGTGGACGACATTTTCGCCACTCAAGTTGGGGGCAGTTTGAATCAAGGGGCAAGCCGGGAGAAGGGTCGTTGTATCAGAAACGTTCCTTTCAAATTTATAATCCTACACTCGAAGAGATCAACAAACAAAGCCAAGACTGCCAATCCCTTTATCAAAAGGCCCAAAGAAAATCCACAAACCTTGAAGTACCAACCCCGAGGTCAGAGGGTCTTCCATGCCCTCTATATGCCTTTGTCAAAAGCTCTCCAAGTCCTTGTTGGACAAGGCCATCTCAAACCCCTTGAGCCTCGGCCTCTCCCAAATCCTCTTCCCGCTACGCATGGTGCCGCCAAGATCAGGCCTTCCATCAAGAACCGCCATACTATCGACAATCGCCTGCTTTCGCCATGAAGTACAGGATCTATTTGACAACGGGGTCATTGCCGCGCCAAGCTCTGCAAAGTCTATCGGCACTGGATCGGTGAACTTGGGGGATAATGTGACCATGTGATCGGGGGATGAACCAGCTGCGGGTGGCACTCGATTAAACTCCAGACGTGGGAATGGCACGCACTGTTCTGAGCAATACGCAAACACCAGTTTTTGTGCTTTCTAACTTGGGCATTGAGTCAGTCTTGTTGTTTTGTATAGAGTCAGTCTTTTCTTACTGAGTCAGTTGGGTCTGTCTTGTTGTAACGAGTCAGTCCTATTTTGTTGGAGTCGGGTGATTTCGGGGGTGTTACCTCGGACATCACTTGCTTGTTTTGTGTTTTCGTTTTCTTTTGAGTCTGTTTCTGCCTTGGAGCCAGTAATGCCAACAGATTTGAATGAACAACAGTGATTTTCACATTCTTGTGTTCGCCTTGTGCCGGTGTGCGAAGTTTGAATGAAATGGCAAGATTTTACCTACTTTTTCGTGCCTCGAACTCATTGCATTGACCTAAGTTTTTCAAAACCTTTTGAACACTGATGAAAACAAAGAGGAAAGAATTCCTCGGGATTTGCAAAAATTTGATCAATTGAGAGAAAGAGAGGCATGCTAAGCCCTTAATGAATGAAATCATGTTTGTTAATGTGAGTACTGAGAAGGATCCCGCTTGATCTAGATTGGTTTCACATCGTCTTCCACATGAGCGATTAGTCGCTTAAAAGATTTCAAAAATGTTTTATGCGATCCTCGAAGACTTGTGTGGAATCGCTCTTGAGATTGTGCAATTTTAGGATCGCTCTCACCGAGACTCGACCCCCCTTCGCTTTCCTACCTTGAACCTTAACTCAGAATGTTCAACGGTCAACCACAATGTAAGGCCCGTGTGGCCAGATCAGAAGCAACCCATGAACTAAGGGCGAAAATATCATATGTGATCAAAGGAAGCTTGCGAAGCTAAATCAAAAGCCCCCCCCCTGAACAAGGGGCAAAAATGTCAGATGCGCTTGAAGAGTCAAAGATGAGTCACCAAGTTCCTATCCACAACACTAGGGGCAAATTCAGCCCCCATTGGAAGGACTCCTGCATCGTCAGCGAACAGCAACCAATCTTCTGGATTCATATGACTTCAGGATCTCAAAACCATCTGACATGGACAAAGCTACACTTTTACCCTTGAGAGGCTCACTGGGCTGAAAACCCGGAAGGGCGACTCAGGCAAAAGTTAGAGCAAGAAAAAGAAGAAAAAGAACAAAAAAAAGAAAAATGCAAAGAATGAAAAGAAAAAAGAAAAAAGAAAAATAAAGAAAATGCAAAAAAAATGAAAAAAAAAAAGAATCGAAAAGAAGAAAAACAAAGCTCGCAAGGTTGAATACCCGCAACAGGCGCCTTGGCAAAAGTTAGAGCATAAAAAGAAGAGGTTAAATACCTGAGTGTACCTTAACCCCAAACTACGTGAGGCTTGATTCCCATCTTTGGGATACGTAGGAAACTTCATTCTGAAGTCCAGCCGTAAAACACTTCAAAATTCGATTGTGTCCATGCGATGGTTCTGGTCATCTTTGTCTTCTCTGTATCTGAGAATTTGGTTGTGTTCGTCACTCTGAGGATTGACTACAATGCGCCGCGGTGCTATCCAAACAAGGGGCAACTTTCCGTTGCCATTCAATACGCTGCGGTGCCGTTCAAACAAAGGGCAACTTTTCGTTACCATGAAGCTCTCTTCAAACAGGGGGCAATTTTCCTTCGGATCTGAGGTTGTGCATCTCAAGAGTAGGTTTCGTGCTCGTTGAGCAGTGGCCGTTTGCAAAAATAGTTTTTGAGAATTTTTACTGAGGTTGACTAATTTTCTCTCAAAATTATTCCATTTTTCCAAAACTGGACCATTTCTTGGACCCCAAAAAGGAAAATTTTCAGTGCTCACAGCCTAACTTGCATGATTTTAAATCAGGAAATTGAACAAGCATGTTAATCTAACTCTCATTTTGGTCAAAATTGTCTTAGTAGAAAGCCAAAACAAAAAATGGTCGAAATGATGAACTAGGGGCACAGCTTGAGTCAGTGTTCTCTTTTCCCCATTGCCACAATACTTGCCAAGAAGGGCACTCTACCTGCCAAAAAAGGGCACAACTGAAGTTAACAGCAAAAGGCTGAAAGCTCTTACCCTCCGAGCAACGAGGTATCAAGCCAAGTGCGAAGCACGAACTGGAATGGATCAAGATATTCCACTCCCTCATCTGGACAGATCTGATCACGTCCAAACTCCCCAGCAGAGCATCGTCAACCGATGTCAGCTGCAGATTTGCTACACACCCAGTTGTAGCACAGCCCCTCTGTGGGAGAAACTCACTAGCTGCGTGCAGAAGAAGAAGAATCTAGCGGAATGCTAGGGGCAAGAGCCCACAACTTTCTGTTTATCCATCAACCACCCAGGGGAGGGATTTAAAATGAGAGATTGAAGAATAGAGAGGTGTGCGCTGAGAGAAAAAGTGAGGAAAGGGCTTTTTCAGAAAAACAGAGCTTGAGGGCCGAGTGATGTGAGAATCACAAATGAGAAAGGGTGGGAAACAATACCCGGAGAAACTGGCTCCTCGTGCACCGAGAGGTCTCTCGCCTTTGTAACACAGCTGAGTGTTGTGTTTGTGCGTTTTGTTTGTCTCGTTTCTTGTTTTAAGTCGTTTGAGTGTCAACAAATGTGTTTAGGTCATTTTACCTTGTTTTTCCTTTGTTGAGTTGTGTTTAGGTCGTTCTACCTTTGTTTTCCATTGTTGAGTCGTTTTGGCTGTGGTCAGTTGTAGGCTCAATACCCGGTTGAGAACCCTTTTCTCATTTCAATTTCAAAAATCGTTTTGTGCTCAGAGTGCCGTGTCGTTCTCCACATTTGTGCAAAAAAGGATCAGTTCTTTCATAAAGCCGCAGGGTTCAACCCAGGTCATGTCAGAATAGTAAAACAAGGACCTATCTGAAGCTATTTAGGTTCCAGACTGCAAAGCAAAAGAAAAGAGGGAAAATTTGGAGCATCTTAGCATGTTTCAACTTTAGCAAAATCCGAGACTGCATTCCAGGTGCACCTTCTCAGGCCTCGCTGTTTCTCTGGAGTATGAGTGTATCTCGACCCCAAGTGTAAGCCTGCTTCAAGTCAGAATGGCAGTCCAAGCAGCACCCGAGGGTTTCACATGCAGATGTTATCTCTCGCCAATATGAACATGGTGTGCCCTTTTTGAGCTGAGTGAGTTGCGAAGTCCTCTAAGAGGCAAATCAGAGGCACCAGAGTACATATTTGATGCTCCTCTATTGCATAGAATGTGAACTTTCATATACACTGTTGTTGCATGCGTGCCGCGCATCGTTATGATTCATGCATAGAATATGCTTGCTTTCGATTCCGCATAGAATATGCTTTGCTTGTTTCATGCATAGAATATGCTTGCTTTCAATATTGCATAGAATGTGCTTCCATACTTGCATAGAAAATGCTCGTATCTTTTGCATGGAAAATGCCCCCATACTTGCATAGAAGATGCATTTTATCGCACTTTCTTGTGCATTTTATCTCGCTCGCACTGTCTTGTGCACTTACACTTTGTATCTCACTAGCACTGTCTTGTGCATCTTGTGGTTGTATCTCACTCGCACTATCTTGTGCATTTCAAATCACTCGCGCTGTTTAGCGTATCGCACTGTCTTGTGCATTTCAAATCACTCGCTATTTAGCGCGTATCGCACTGTCTGTGCATTTTCAAATCACTCGCACTGTTTAGCGTATCGCACTGTTTTGTGCATTTCTAATCACTTTCATATTTTAAGCATATCGCACTGTTTTGTGCATTTCTAATCATTCGCGCTATTTTGCGCACATCAATTGCACTGTTTTGTGCAGTTTATCAATTCGCGCTATTTTGCGCACCTCCATCGCACTGTTTTGTGCAGTTTACATTCGCGCTATTTTGCGCGACCGCTTTTGTGCGGTTTATCACTTCGCGCTATTTTGCGCACCACAATCGCACGCTTTTGTGCGCTTTATCATTCGCTATTTTGCGCACCTCCATCGCACTGCCTTGTGCATTGCATTCATCGCGCTATTTTGTGCTTTGCATATCACATCGCACTATCTTGTGCATTTCAAATCAATCGCGCTGTTTAGCGTATCGCACTATTTTGTGCATTGTATCATTTGCGCTATCTTGCGCACCTCACCTGCACTTGTTAGTGTATTGCATCGCGCTATCTTGCGCCGTGACCATTACTTGCATTGTGCATGCATTTTATCGCGCTTATCTTGCGCACCTCACCTTTAGCATCGCCTTTGTTTTTGCATTCACCCTACTGTGCATTTTGTGCACCTTTAGTTCGACTGCCTTGTGCACTCACCGTCCAGAGACCTTAAATCCTCCGGTCTAAGGAGACCTTAAATCTGCATCATCATTCACTGCTTTTGCGCATCGCACTTGCATTTATTCGCACCGTCTCGTGCACTTTCCGGTCTAGGAGACCTTAAATCCTCCAAAGGTGCAATTCCTTTGGTGTTTGTCGTGCCCGAACGACTTCCAGCGGTCTGGTATAGCCACCTGCCTGTGTTAGCAGTGAGTTCCTAGGAGACCAACTGAGACGGTGGAAACTAGAGTTTGAATGGCTCGTGCCTAGAACGCAAAGGTTCGGGATTTCCGAGACTAAAGTCTGGTTTAAATACCCAGGGGTATATCCTCGGCTTGAAATCTGTATGGCAGCCCCATAGATTGAGATAACATCTATATGCACCTCAATTCTGGATACTGATCCAACCTAGTCTGTCACCCTGTTGAAGAATAGGGAAAGTCATGACCATAGTCGTGAGAAAAGTAGTACCTGGTTCAACCAAGAAGAAGCGAAGATCCCCAAAAGATGAGGCAGGTATGTCATTGCCAATTGCCCTATAAGGTACCTTCACCCTTAGCTATTACATTGTATTTTAGCCACTCCATGTGAGACGTGGCGAATTGAATAAATCCTCATTCTTAAACCGCATGAAATGTAGTATTGCTTTGCATTCTTGCTTAAAATTGTTGCATCTATTGTGAATATTTGCTTCATTTTGCATGATCATGAGTTACACTTGGTTTGTGCATTCATTTTGCATTTTGCCCCGCCTAGGCATGCTCATGCACATCTTTTTGTTATCTTGCCTGTTTGTCTAAGTCTTCGGCCTTGTCAAAAATGGGTCGTCTCTGGGCTTTGACATTCACTCCCGTCACTTATGACTTTCGAGTTCTGTCAAAGAGGGGCAACTGTAGACACCCCATTTTTGACCGACCTTAAGACTCAGACGTCACCGATTGAGCGCTTGGTGATGTTGCATATTGTGCTCGTTCTGAGGTTGCGGAGTCTCGGCTGCGAGCCTTGCCTCCGGACTTCCGGACTCTTTTGTGCTTTGCCTCGGTTTGCGAACCAGGCCCTGTTTTCTTTGTTTTCTCTTCCCGAAGGGAGGGAGAGGTCTCGTAGATCATCTCTCAGTGGCCGTAGGCTACGTTTCGTGGTCGTAGGCCATTTTTCCCGTTTGGAGCCCGGTTCCTAGTTTTTGGAGCCGTCGGCCGTGTGCCTCGGTTCGGGACCGCTTAACCACCTCCGTTTGCTCCGGTTTTTGGCATACACCTTGTTTCCTCCCTTTTGAGGGACACTGTGGCCCGAGAGACCAACTTCGTGGTCGAACGCCAACTCCGGTGCTTAACAGTCAGTTTTCGGGGCCCCGGGCTGCGCGTTTTGGCCCCCGAACCTTCGTTTTACATCGGTTTGGGTTCATTTTTGGCGGAGACCTTATTTTCATTGTTAGGAAGGTTGTAGAAGGGTGGGAGGCCAGCAATTGTTCTGAAGACCAGCTTTATTCCTTCATCGCTCTTCATCGCCCGTTTTCTTCACTAGAAAACTGACTTTTTCCATTCTTGGGCCACTTTTTCTGACTTTCCACCACACCATTGTGTTGTACACACCTGGGAGGCCACCAATATGGATAGGCCGGCCATCAATTGTTCTTGACCCTTTTGAACCCCTCTAAAAAGTTGGTTTTTCTCTCTCTTGGGTTACATTTTCTGGATTTTGACCATATAGCTGTGTTGTATACACATGGGAGGCCACCTTTTTGGGGTGGCCGGCCACTAATTTTTATTGGACCTTCTGCACCTGGCCGGCCAAACTCCTCTCTCCTGGTGCATTCCAACTATGCCATTTTTTTGCACTGCACTGCCTGAGGGTCGCCTTTTGGGGGAAATTTGAATTTGTTTTCCTTTTTTCCTCCTCTCCTCTATATAACCAAATTTCTCCTCCATTTCTAAGGGTTAGAAACTAGCTGAGGCACCATTACACATACTCCCCTTATATCTATACTTCAAGCCTCCAAACCCTAAGATTCTTGCACCATTTGCACTACAACCCATAGCACCACACCACCATCATCCAATCCAGCCCCGTGGAAGTCATATGCAGAGGTTGAAAGCTCATTTCCTTGGACCAAAGGCTGCTGGAAAGTTGTGCTACAAGGGTGGGTCCCTATTTTCCCTTTTCTTGCTTCATTTTGCATGATAACTTAGCTCCTTTTGCTTACATTTTTGGGTTTCGACCTGAACTGAAAATAGACTTATTTTGAGCTCATCTTCATATTTGATCAAGGACTTTTCTCTTTTTGAGGCCATCTGCTACCCCTTTCCCTTTATCTCTCTTTTAGGGCTATTTCTTGCAATGATATATTAGCCCTGTTTGTAAGCATTTTTGGGCTTTGAGCCAAATTGTAAAGTGCCTTATTTTGAGCCCCTATTTAACTTTTCTGAAGGGCTCTTTACTGTTTGAGGCCAGCAACTGCCTCTTACTCTCTATCTCTCTTTTGGGGCTATTTTTGCATCATATTTTAGCCTTACTTGTGAGCATATTTAAGATTTTCTGTAAACTATAAAGTATCTTTTTTTGAGCCACTCTTCAACTTTGTTGAAGGGCTCTTTGCTGTTTGAGACATTTTGCTGCCCTGTTTGTTCAATCTCTCTTTTAGGGCTGTTTTTGCATGATACATTAGCCCTATTTGTGAGCCTTTTTGAACCTCGACCTAAAGTGAAAAAAGTCTTGTTTTGACTTCATATTCATGTTTGATTAGGTCTATTCTCTGTTTGGGGTCATCTTCCCCCTATGCATGCTTCATCCTTCCATGATTAGGGCTATGCATTAGAGCACTTGCATTGGCCATGGTTTGGCCTCTTAGCCACTGAAATCTGATGCATTTTTTAGCCTCAAAATCAGAGGGGGTGATCCCCTCTCACCTTGTTTTATTTGATGGTCATTTTGGCCTTCCAAATAGGTCCTATCTTGCATGCTTTGTTGACTGATTTCAGGGCCAATTTGATGAGTTTTAGGACTATCATATTTGATTTTCAGAGTTGTTTGTGCCATGCTAAGTGTCCTTGATGCATGTACTTAATAACCCCTTTGTATGCCCTCTAAAAGAACCCATCATTCGTGCATGTGTTGGTTGTATTTCAGAGGTTATTTGGGCATGTTTTGACATATTTTATTCACTGATTTTTCCTGATTTGATGAGTTCTCACTTGCTTCATATACATGCCATGTAAACCATGTTTGCTAGTCAAAGTTGCATGCTATTTTAGTCCATCTTGCTAGCATCTTTTGGCCATGCTTTGAACTAGAAATGTTCATGTTTTGGGACTGCCTTGGTTCTGTCTTTATGCTTCATGATCAAATAATGCATGCTTTGTATAGCTATAGGTCAATGCATGTGCCTAGTTTTGTGTTTCGGGACCATTCCATGCATCGGGTGCCATGTTTCCATGTTTCGGGATCATTTTGCATCACATTTTAGTGCTGGAACTTGCATGATTGTATGCCATATTTCATGCTTTTCCATGCCTTGTTAGAGTGGCATTCGTGCCTTAGGATCGGTCCTCGGTTTGCGTACATGTGTGCACGCATCTCGAGCGTCTCATTTTCATCTCATGGCCGCTGATGTGAGTGTGGCTGAGTTCCACTCATGTTGGTGTAAGTCCATCATGCATTGCGTATGCCATTTCATTTCATAGCATTGCGTATGCTAGGTTGCATGTTAGAGCATTGTGTATGTCGTATTACATCGAGCATTGTGTATGCCATTTCATAGCATTGTGTATGCCAGGTTGTATATTAGTTGCATGATGCATGCCATCTCATTTGCATTGTGTTTGGGATAGGAGTTAGCCCGAGCACGGGAAACGAGGGACGTTTCGTACTCCGAGTGACGGAACGTGTCTCAATTCCCAGTCGCCGACACTCCGGATTATCCATGATGGAGTCTCGGTCTTGTTGTGTTTATGTGTGCATTCATTCCATATTGAGTCGTGCAAATCGACTCCTCAGCCATCATGCATCGAGATGCGTGATTGGTGACACGAGGATCGAGGACTACACTCCCTGAAGAGTAGTCAAGCATACATATGTGAAAATACTTTGCCATGCCCCTTTCTTGCTCTCTGTTGCAACAAATCAAGAATCAACATCCTTTCAGAGCTTTGCACAATATTCCGGGCTTAATTGTAAACAAAGGCTAATTGGGGCATCGCAATGGATTTCTGCGCCAAGCAACTCGAACATGCATCATTCATCATCCGGAGCAGAGTCGAGGCAATCCCTAGCTTGCATGCTAATTTACTGCTTTCCTAGATTAATTTGCTAATTAATTAGGATTTAGTATTTATTCAAACTGTAATTATTCATTTGGGATTGTATATTATTTATTTGGACCCTCCGAGTGAGGGCACAATTGTAATAAGTGTGCGTGCGTGTGATGTATGTCTTCCAACCCCACGTCTTTCTCTCCCTTTTATTTACCAGCTTATGATGGTTAGATTAGGGCATGTTTCAATTAGCATACAGTATGATAGCATGTTTGCATTCATTCATCTGTTTTGCATGCACCGGGCTCGGCGCATCATAACTCACTGCATTGTATTTCAATTCCAAGTTGAATACTTGTTAGCTGTAGCATTCCATATGCCATGTTTAGAATAGCCGAGCCTATCTTAGTTGCATTTTGCATGTGTTGCATTAGGCATTTCTGTATAGTTAGGATCATGCATGGATTTCTAACATAGTTTCTGTTTTGGCTTGGAGTACTCGGTAAGTTTTATGCTTTAGCATCCTTGCATGCGTGTGAGTGACTGCCATGATAGCATGCTTACCATGAGGCTAAGTGCTTATGTGATATAACTGCCTGAATGCCTGTGGGTGAAGGTTGGGTTATTTGGATTGGAACAATGCATTGACTGTGAGTTTTAAGCCCACTAGATAGTGGCAAAACCATCTTTTCTAAGCCCACCCGAGGGTGGCAAAATCTGCATTTTAAGCCTACTTGCGAGTAGCAAACCATCTTTCAAAAACAAATGTGAAATGTTTTGTTCAAATTCAGGCGATCCAGTCTATACTTGTATGCTGTGCGCATCACATAGTAAATCTAGGCTAATAACCGGAATAAGAACGCATAATGTTTTCAAAACTAGATATCATGGTTAGTAGAGGCCGATCTTTGATCGGGCGAACGAGGGTGCTCACGAAGTGACCTTTCCCAATCGTACCCAAGTTCCCGAGCCGAAGCAACTTTGGTAATGACGGACACGTGGCCTTAGGCAAACGAGTCAGGGTTTCCTAAATTTCTCCAAAAATAAAATATTTAGGTGGCGACTTTGTATCTGGCAAAGCGGTCCATGTTTGACACTTCTTTTCTAAAAATCTGTTTTCTCAAAATGATTTGCCGGATTTGGACTCTTTGGTTCAGATTACGAACCGTGACAATTTGAGTTCGAACTGTAGTGAGCCCAAAATGAATAGAACGAGACTCATCCTCCCAGGGCGTTCGAGGATGTCTACAGGTACCAATTCATCTATATTAATAGGCCCCCATTGCAATTTTTTGGTATTGGAATTCATCTTGTGTTTCTTTTCTTCTACACTCTGTAAGAAAATTCTACATAGTAAGGTTCGCCAGACTTGCCGTGGTAGTGCTACTTATGCAAGGTTCGATCGTTGTATCTTGGGATACGAACGTCCAATAAAAACTCGTGAGCACTGTAGCGAGGGATGAATTTGTCTTAAGGAAATTGTATCCAATACAAGCCTCGATCAAATTGTTTTTTCATTTTTAGATTTTTACAATCTGTTTGTAAGTTTTCTACTTTCCCATAAGTAGTTTTGGTTCTCGGTATATGGTTTGGTTTGGTGTGCAATTATTACATGTTACAACTATACGCATAAGTTTATTCTAACAATCTTTGTTAGGTTTTTATTCTTGGCAATCCCGTTTGACAAAACTTCTTTCAATTGTACTTATTTTCGCACTTTTTATTTTAGTTAGGCTATGAGGGTTTAGATGCGAATCCAACCCGAATTGTGCCTTGCAGAGAAGTTTGTGATGTTAATACTTTCAAGATTGTCACTTCGCTGATTATGACGGGGATCGAGCGAAGGCTGTGTCTGTGTAAAAACCTGAGCGAAGGCTGTGTCTGTGTAAAAACCTAAAAGAGATTAATATACGCTCAAGCGAAGGGTGCGTGGCTCGAGCGAAGTCACTTATGGAAAACATGCATTTTTGGTTCCTCGCTCGAGCGAGAGAGACTTCACTCGAGCGAGCTTCGCAATCCAAGATTTCTATAAGTATTTGTTTCAGTCCAAAACTAGGATTACTTCTTCAGATCTTCTTTTTGGATATTAAGGTTTATATCTGGGGATATTTTGCTAGTTTTCTTTGATGTTTGATTGAGTATTCAACTCATGGTTTAAAGAGTATACATCAAAGGATTATTTGTTTGTTCTACACAAAAAAAAGAGTTGTTCTTCGGTGGATTCCGAAGAATTCGAGCCTGAAGCTTTGGTGGATTATGGAGTGGCTCATCGTCAAGACAATTCCGAAGTGAAGACGGGGTTGGAAGAGGCACATAGGGGTTGGTTCAATTCGGGCGTGGATTCGTTAGGTAATTGAGAGTATACTTGTGTAATTCTTTTATATCTTCTTAGTGGATTGTTTTGTGGCTATTGCCTGTGGTTTGTTTTATCACAATTGGAGGTGTCCAATTGTGGTTTTTCCACGTAAAATCGTTGTGTCGATTTGTCTTGATTGTTTGATTGTGATTGTTGTTTACTGCTTAAAATTGATACATAATCACAAATCAACATCTAGGGAATTTCTAGATTTTTCAATTGGTATCAGAGCAGGTCGCTCTATTTTTTTTGTTTTACAAATCTATTAGAGCGAGATCTTGTTTGATTTGTGATAATGGATACAATTCGTGAGAGAAATTCTATGGTTCGACCACCCCTGACGGATCCAATTTTTCTTTTTGGAAAGCTCGGATGAAATCGTTTTTAAAATCTATTAATGAAAAAGTTTGGCAATCTGTCGTGTATGGGTGGACTGAACCAATGATTACCGTGGATGGAGTAACTTTTCCCAAACCAATTGATAAGTGGGACACAATTGATTACCAAAATAGTAGCTGGAATAGTAAAGCTATCAATTCTCTCTTTTGTGTTGTCACACCTAAAGAGTTTAGTCGTATTTGTAATTATGAAGTCGCAAAAGAGGCTTGGGATATCTTACAAACTATTCATGAGGGCACTCTTTCTGTTAAACGCTCAAAACTTCAAAAGCTCACGTCTAGTTTCGAAAACCTTTCAATGAAAGATAGTGAGACCTTTGATGAATTTTATGCGAAGTTGAGTGACATTGTAAATTCCAGCTTCAATTTAGATGAAAAAATACCAGAATCCAAAGTTGTGGAAAAAATTTTGAGATCCTTGCCCGATCGGTTCCAACCAAAAGTTACGGCTATTGAGGAGGCTCAAGATGTTGACAACCTCAAGTTGGATCACTTGGTTGGAAACCTCCAAACTTATGAGGCACATAGAAATTTCAAAAATAAACAAAAAGATGCTATTGCTTTTAGTAGTGCTCATAGAGTTGGAGAGGATTCTGATGAGGATTGTGAGATAGATTCCAAGATTATGACTGCTTTTGTTAAACAATTTAAAAAATCTTTTTTGAAAAAGAATCCTAATCTTTTGGAATCTACTCATACTCATAAATCTTAAGGCAAAGATAAAATCAAAATTAATTCTATAGCCAAGATGGAGAAAGGAAAGATACAAGGGAACTCTGAAAGAGTCCAATGCTATGAATGCCAAGGATTTGGCCACTTTGTTTTAGAATGCCCCACTCGTTTGAAGAAAAAGAAAGGCCTCGCCATCACTTGGGATAATGAATCAGAATCTCATGAAGATACAAGTGACAATGAAGATCAAGGTAAAGAGGGACATAAACAATTCCTTGCTTTCATGGCGGCTTCCGAAATTAAAGAACGAACAGAGTATCCGAAGAGGTCGGTTGAGAATGCCACTGATGATGAATCCTCGGAGAGTGATTATGAAGAGCTTGAGCAAGCTTATGAAAAGTTGTATAAGGAGTTTCTTAACTTATCCAAATTGAATGACAAACTCACAACGAAACTCAAAGCATGTGAAAGTGAGAGTGTCAAACTTAAGGAGGAGATTTCTGAGGTTAGGATTGATGCCATCAAGATAGTTAATGATCGACAAGCTCTTTGTGTAAAACTCTTGACTTGTGAGACAAAGAGGAATGTGCTACAGCAAATCTATGCTACGTATGAAGAAAAGATTGAATCTCTCGAGATGTCTCAAGTTGCTTTGGAAGAACTAATGATCAAAAAAGAGGAAGAGCTCAAGTGTGTTATGGCTACCATTGGTCTTTGGAAAAAAGGATCAAAGACTTTGGAGGATATCATTGGGTCTCAACAAATGTGTTGTGACAAGAGTGGCATTGGCTTTGGTGGTAAGAAAGAGCAAAAACAGAGTGCTTCCACATCTCATGATACAAGAACTCAAGGAAAGGGAGAACAAAAAATTCAACATAAGGATGGACTTCTCACATTTCCTAGAGTTGATAAGGTAAAAGAAAAGAAGGTACACCCTGTACACCCTGTTTTTATTTGTCATTATTGTGGTATGTATGGTCATATTCGCCCTTATTGTTATAAATTGCATGGGAGAGTGTATTTGCCTAGACCTAAAAATAGGAAGTTGGAAACCAAGTCAAGACGAGTTCCTATCGTAGGGGAAAGGAACCACAACGTTAAGACACCACCCAAGAACCGCAGTTCTTACAACTTTGTTCATACTAAGCGATTTGGGTGAGAAAACTTGACTTGTGCTAATTTGTTTATTCTTTTTAGTTTTTTTGGTTTCTGTGTGTTTTTTTAGGTCATTTAATGTCTGCCTATTCGTTTTCTGTCTTGCTTTGTTTAGAAAAAAAATATATATATAAAAAATCCAAAAAGATTTTCTTGTATGGTTTTGCAAGCTTGAAATTTTTTAGTAGTCCTTAGTACATATTGGAATTGATAAGAATATCTATTACATGTTAATATGTGTGTGCTTTCTGTGGTCATTACTAATTTCGGAGTGTGTGTTCTTTGATTAGTATGTCTCATTCTGTACACACTCTTGGATTAGCAAGTATCGGAGTCTTCCACCTTAGTGATTTTTTTCTATTGACTTTTGGCATTACATCTTTTGCTTTTCTAGAGGAATTGACTTATACTAGCATATCATGGGTGATGTTGAGTCTCTTAACCACCTTCCATCTATTTGCATCTCCACGGTTTTCCCCTCTATTCTTTGTAGTCCAGCCATGAGGAAAAAGCTACCTCAGAGTCACCAACCAGGCTATCCTTTTTATATCCATGCTTCTCTGGTTCGGTTTCCATACTCTTGAGCGTGTCAGCTACCAATGAGTGTGAAAAGAAAAAAAAATGTGAAAAAGAAAGAAAAAATGTGCAAAAGAAAAAAAAAATGTCAAAAAAATAAAAATAAAAAATTCAGTGATTGAGGGGGAGCCTCCGCCTTTACTCACCAAATACTCCTTGATTCCTAGTGCTTTGACTTTCATTAGTTGTGGTTAGATTATCTTGCCAGAGGTCCAGCTATCAGATCACTACTAAGATTTGTATCTAGTGTTTGTTGAACTCCAAGAGTCACACACATACTTTTATCATGGGATCTATGCTTGTCACATATTGCATCACTTTCTTTTATGAGGAATCTTCTACAGGTTGTGCACATTGTGTTTTCAAGTAATTATGCTTCTTGGATAATTTTGTGTGTTTTAAAGTACATCTCTGAAATTCATTGCTTGCTCCACCATATTATTTTTGTCGTTTTCTTCTTGTTCACTGTTTTCAGTGTTTGTGGTTACTTTTAGTGAGGGGGAGTTCGGTTAATCGTTATCATGTCATTGCTTGTGTGTTTTATACTTTTACTTTAGTTGTTTGAGCTTCCTTTGTCAATTCATGACAAAAAGGGGGAGTGATGTTGTCCGGTGCATGTGTCTTAGGATTTCATGTATTTATGTCTTAGGATTTCAAGTTTTCATGCCATGGGTCGGTCGGGTGCATGTGTCTTAGTTTTCATCTATTCATGCTACATGTTTTTAAAATCTCCAAGTCGCATCTTTTTATGTTTTCCATCTCATGCTTCAAATACTTCAAGATAATGTAGCCATATGTTTATTGCTTTTTCATATACTATTGTGGCACTAATAGTTGTTTTGGAGATTGTGACACTAATAACTGTTTTGCAGATCATGAGCTTGAGAAAGAAGTTTGTTTTTGTTGGCTGTAATGGGTTGGGTTAATTAGGATTTTATTTGTTAGGTGTGTTTTGTCACGGCATTGCGAAAGGGGGAGATTGTTAGGTTTTTATTCTTGGCAATCCCATTTGACAAAACTCCTTTCAGTTGTACTTATTTTCGCACTTTTTATTTCAGTGAGGCTATGAGTGTTCAGATATGAATTCAACCCGAATTGTGCCTTGTAAAGAAGTTTGTGATGTTAATACTTTCAAGATTGCCACTTCGCTGATTATGACGGGGATCGAGCGAAGGCTGCGTCTGTGTAAAAACCTGAAAGAGATTAATGTATGCTTGAGCGAAGAGTGCGTGGTTCGAGCGAAGCCACTTATGGAAAACACGCGTTTGAGAGTCTTCACTTGAGCGAGCTTCGCAGTCCCAGATTTCTATAAGTATTTGTTTCAGTCCAAAACTAGGATTACTTCTTCAGATTTTTTTTTTGGATATTAAGGTTTATATCTGGGGATATTTTGCTAGTTTTCTTTGATGTTTGATTGAGTGTTCAACTCATGGTTTAAAGAATATATATCAAATGATTATTTGTTTGTTCTACACAAAAGAGAGAGTTATTCTTCGGTGGATTCCGAAAAATTCGAGCCTGAAGCTTTGGTGGATTCTGGAGTGGCTCATCGTCAAGACAATTCCGAGGTGAAGACAGGGTTGGAAGAGGCACATAGGGTTGGTTCAATTCGGGCGTGGATTTGCTAGGTAATTGAGAGTATACCTGTGTAATTCCTTTATATCTTCTTAGTGGATTGTTTTGTGGCTGTTGCCTGTGATTTTTTTATCACAATTGGAGGTGTCCAACTGTGATTTTTCCACGTAAAATCGTTGTGTCGATTTGTCTTGATTGTTTGATTGGGATTGTTGTTTACTACTTAAAATTGATATATAATCACAAATCAACATCTAGGGGATTTCTAGATTTTTCAATCTTAAAACAAATTCGCGATTCTAGTTTAATACAAAATGCATATATATTAAAATTCGTTGTGTACTGTTTGTACCCGCATATGTGCTTGAATATGATTCTATTTCGTGTTGAATTGTTATTACAATATGTTTGATTATTTTTTCTTTTTTTTATACTGAATATATTTTATGGTTGATTTTTTTTTTATTTAAAAGAAAATCTTTTATTTTATAATTCAATTAATTTGTTGTGTACTGTGAGTTTTCAAATCTGTTTGATACAGTTAGTTTGTGATTTCATTCACAACCAAATGTGAATCGTCACTTACTATCAAAGTAGGCAATTTATAACTTTGACTTGTAGTGTTCATGAATCACGGCAATTACCTTAGTGTAATTTTATTAGATTATATTTGTGCAATTTTTTGGTTCAACGAAATTCTTTATAAAGAATTTGAACTCTGCCTTAACTACACAATAGATTTTTATGTGTGTTTGTGTTATGTCTGATTTGTTTATTTATAGAACTGAGAGGGAAGATTTGTGTGACAGTACGGTCGAGCTAAGGCAACGTCAGATTTAACAAAATGCACGGCGCCGAGCTAACCCTGTTGACGCGACTGACTTGCACGGTCATTGACATCGACCGAGCAAGTGCGAACATGCCCTAGCCGAGCCGTGTTCCGGGCAGAGTCTGGAATAGCGAGTGCTGACCGAGCTATAGGGCGACCCAGGCTGGGCCGAGATTACAGCGAGGCCGGCAAGCCTCTGACCGGCCAGCCGAGATGGACAGCTCGTGTGACCAAGAATTCAAATGGAATGGTTGGGGGCCGGCATGCCTCGCAACCGGTTGGTTCTGATGAGACGGTCTAGAGTAGCTTGGGCGTAGTGGTCTGGCTTTCACTTGTTCCAAAGGGACAGGACGGCGATATGTAGCTCGGTTATGTATATGTAGTGGCAATCTTCCACAGGTTATAGGCCGGTCATGGTACTCCGGTTAATAATGCCACCTGGGCCAATAGCGTGAGGGAGAGGACATCTGCTCCACGAACGCTTCAATACCGTTGAGACAGTTCAGTGTGTACTGGTGGAAGGACAAGACCTTTACACGCGTAAGGTGGTGAGAGGCGAGCACTGCCACCTGTCCAGGGAAGGACAGCAGAGGTAGTGCGCGCACAATCTTGGGCTGCATGGCCAGCCTAGAAATAGGGAGAATGGCGAAGGTTGGAGGTAAGGAATTCTTCTCACGAACACTCTCTCCTCATTGTCTTCTTCCTTAGAGAACTGACTTGATCGTCGGAGGGTTTTTCCGGCGCACCACCGCCGGGTAGCTCACCATTTTTGTGTTGCAGGGATAGACGCCGTCACCAGAAGCTTAACGTTCAAGGCGTACGGAGAGCAAATGATATTTCGCCCCCGTACAAGAACTATCATTGTGTATATGATTAATCTACTGTGTACTATGTGTATTTAACAAAGGGAAAAGTTAAGGATCATGAAAATTTTTTCATGAACATGATCATGAAAAATTTATGATCTTTGGATTACCTTAATTAGTGTGTAGTGTTTTATTTTAAGTGTAATCCAAGAGTCACAAAACATTCATGATTATTTTCGTGAAAGGTTTTTCATGATACCTAACATTTCTGTTTAACAAAAGTTGTTTCGATTGGAGTTTCTGTTTCTGTAAGACATTTATACTACTCTGTTATGAGAAACTGTTTAGGATAGAAATTATTTATGTTTCCTGAAAAATCTTGCTTGTTCAATTTCTGTCTGAATAAATTCATTCTATTTCCTGTTATTTGTCTGCGGTGTCGAATCTCAAACTGTCTTGATTTATTCTGAAACTCAACAGTTTTGGTTTTGGTTCTCATGCATGTGTTATTTTCTACGACCACAATTATATGAAAGTCACACTATGCATACTTTTTTGTAAGTATTTATTTCATAGCTGTAATTGGAAGAACCATCTCTAAAATATTTGTGGTGAACCTTAAGGATTGACTTAAATCTGTGTATCAGAATATGGGTTTACAAATTTCAATTTTTTATGGTTAAATTTATAGGAACAGAAATTTCGTATTTACAAAGTTCAACATAAGGTTTTTTTTTTTTATTTAAAAAAAAAAAAAATCTGTTATATAAATCATGCATGTTATTATCTAGTGCAAAAATGATTTAGACCACTAAAAATAGACCTCTAATAGAGCACTAATTTGTCTTTTTCTTCTCCATTTTTTGTCTTTTACTTTACTGTTTTTTTTTTTTTTTAATGGGTGGACAGCTCATTAGAACTGCACTGTAGCAACTCTAATTAGAGCTCTACAGTATGACTGTTATCTAGTATTGGTTAATTTTTCCATGATTAGTTTGATATGACTTGCAGATATATGAAATTATGATTATAAATATTTGTAGTGATTGTCTTACAGACGGTAGGCATTGTTTTGAGTAATGAAACTTTTATAAGAATAGATGCAACTCTTCTGCTCGTGACTTTTGAAAATTCCGAATTTGAATTTTTTCATGGGAATGATAAATTGATATATTGACTCTGTAAATGAGTGTATTAATTTGGGTTTTTGTTTTTTTTTTTTTTAAAAAAAAAAATTAATTTAGAATGAGGTTTATGGTGTCATATGTTGCTATGAAATCTTTCATGAATTTTTTTTTTGGGTGTGATATGTGTTATTTTTTGACTGATTTATTTCCAGTGCTATGTTTAGGAATTAAATAAAATTTTGTTTAAAAGTTTGTGAAATTTTTAATTAATTTCTGATTGTGATGATAACATACCAATGGATCTCTTTTGGAATATTATATGTATAATTTGATTGTGGTAGTAATATTCTTATAATATCAAAGCAATCATTAACACTGAAAAATTTAAACATGATGATTTAAATAGTGGTGTCATTCTTTTTAATTGGAAATAGACCGAGGAATCTTTTGTGTTGATTATTATTTCCTTAATAATCAATTGAAAGTTATTTTAAAATAATATTGAGTTTTGTAGTAGAATTTGTTTAACCCAAACAATTTACATTATATTCAACCTATATTTTTTTATTATATATAATTTAATAATATATTTAATGTAAATATTATATATTACGAGTACACATAAAATTTATTCCAACAGTATGTGTATTCATTTCAAAACATTTTGGCGACATGTATGACCGACAATTCTCTCACTTTTGTCACTTGGCCCCTCCTAGAACTAACATATATCATGTATGCCACGTACGCAAAAAGGTTTTTAAAAATAAAATATATGATATTGCTACGAACTCTCAGTTCATCTGGATTGATATGGCCAATTTGCAATTCACATTTATAATATGATATAAGTCACATTATATCATGCTTTTGAGTTTTTAAAAAAAAATCATGAGTGCTGCTTTGGGGTTTCATTTTTTTTGTTTTTTAGTTGAGTGCTTTTTAATTGTTTTGTTTTGTTTTGGATTTCCTTTTGTTAAAAAAATCGTGAGGTCGATGAGTTAGTTGTACGAGTGTGAGTAGCAATAGTAAAAATATTTTGTATAGTCTGAACCTCTCTCGATGTATTTCATCTTTTTATACCTTTAATTTGATGTCGATGGATTTCATCTTTTTATACCTTTAATTTTATATTTTTAATGAAATTTTTACCTTGTTGATAAATATATATATATATATATATATATGATATAAGTCACACTATGTTTTATTTTGGGATAAATTATGATATTTGTAATTTGTGTCTTGTATATGGTCTTTAACATCTTATATTTTGTTAATTTAATTTAATTGATTACATATCTATGAATAAATTGATTATAAATTAATAATAAAATGATCAATGCAAAAGAGATTGGACGGTTTCAAATTAAACGACAGCCCTTTAATCACTTTAATGATAATGAATGGATTATTTTGTCCCTTTATTTTAGTTTAATTTTTAAAAGATTTTTATTAATTGAATTAAATTAACACAATAACAAACATTCAACGGTAAATTGATTTAATTAAAATTAGAAAAAAAAGAAAAATAATTACACAAGATAAACTACAAAATGTGACACCTATAAATAAATATAATAGAAAATATGATCATCTTGACACTATTACTTACTAAATTACAAATTCCCTAAATAAGAAAAAATATTTGGTGTTCAATGGGAACCACGGGGCTCATGTCACCAACCAATCACCAAACATATAGCAATGTGTTGTTCTTGTTTCTCATAAAAAAAAATGGGTCTTATTTTCTCCACCAATCACCAAAACTTTGAAACACCACCTAACCATGCCTCATGCGCATGGAATAACTTCTCCCTTAAACAATTCAGGATGGCATCATGTTCTCATTTGTCAAACTCTATGTCGTCATATTACTCTATTGATCAAACTAACATAGCAAAATTCCACTCCATATATGCACAAAAGTCTTATTTAAAAGCCAGCCCCTTACTCAAATGGCCTCATGTTCATGCATAGCTCCACAGCTTTCTATTTAATTTTTTCTTGTTCTCTTTTTTGGGTGAATCTATTACTACTATGGAAGGGATGAAGTTGGATGATTTGCCAGAAGATTGCATCACTCGCATCCTATCCCGGACATCGCCCCAGGATGCTTGTAATTCGTCGCTCGTCTCCACCGTTGTCAACTCTGCCGCCTCATCAGACCTTTTGTGGGAAGGTTTTCTTCCGTCGGATTACCGGGAAATTCTCTCAAGGTTGGTTTCTCCGGTGGTGTTTAGGTCCAAGAAAGAGCTGTTTCACAGGCTATGCAGCCAGCTTCTGATTGATGGGGGTAAAAAGGTAATTTTTACTAAATATATTTCATTGTCCCGCATTTAACAGTTATATGAAGAATACAAACAGATTTGACTCAATAATACATAGTTGCGAGATAAAGTGTGTGGAACCCACGTCTTGACCCACATCTGTCTTCATTTTGTGAAAATTTTATATGCACCTAGACTTTCTCATGCATTTGTATATGAGTAAATTATCAATAGATCTTAATAGTTAGATTTCATTTACATTAAGTATTATTGAAAGTTAATCCTCGTAAAATTATTGTTAAAAATAATTTTTTGTGAAGATTTTTTGCACGTTGCTAAAAATTAATAATTAATGATTTTTTTTTGTCACGATTTTTATAAATTATCGTTAAACTTACCAATTGTGACTTTTTTGTGACGAATTTTTTAAACTGTTATTGAAAGTTAAAAATTAGTAACTTTTTTGTGATGATTTTTTTTTTTAAATTGCCGCTAAAATTTATAATTAGTAACGTTTTTTGTGATAAAATTTTAATCTGTCCTTAAAAATTAATAATTAGTGACTTTTTAATAGTATTTGATGAAACATACTAACTAATAACTTAACCTTGTAAGATTTATAGGTAAGTCCCTTTTTATATATCTCTACACATTTACAACCAATGGTGCATAATAATTGTTAAATAATTGAGTGATAGGAGATGGTGTATTTTATGATTTTTCATTTGTTGAGTTTACATCTAAATAATGTCACATTTTACGAATGCTCATTAATTTTTGGTGTGGACATCATGTTGTCATTGTTGTGGCAATTTCATCATAAAGATACCATTTTTCATTTTGGGTGTGACTTGGTCCCTACTTTCTTTTTTTTTTTTTTTTTTTTTGAAACTGAGGTGTCCGGCTTCTACCGCTGGGCTGCGTCTACCGACTAATCCTCAGGGGAGCAATCACAGCATCCCACCGCCGCGGCTCCCCGCTTTCTTAATGGTCCCTACTTTCTTAATGTGCATTGACTGACCATGTTTTTGTTCTTTTGGGATGATGTTGATTTGGGGTGTACAAAGGAACAAAAAATCTGCAAACCAAATCAAATTGGTAAAATCTATTTGGGTTAGGTTGATTGCATTTTAAGACTACCTTAATTCTGTTATTGTCCAAAAAATTTCTGTGATCGGTAAAATCTGTGTTTGGGTTAGGTTGATTGCATTTTAAGACTTCCTTGATTCTGTTTTTTTTTTTTTTTTTTTTTTTTTTGTCCAAAAAGTTCCAGGGATTTGTTTAAAGTTACGATAACCCAAATAAACTTGATGACTTTAATGTTGGTGAAGAACCAATAAATCTCAAATAGTAACGTTAAGATTTTTTTTTTTTAAAAGACTCAAAGGTCTCATTCAAGTGTGAATTGTATAAAGGGCCAAGTATAAACGTGTGTGCTATGTGTTGAGGGACAAATATAAATTTTCTTATAATGTTGAAAATTCTAAAGGTACCTTCAAAAAAACTAATTTGTGTACTTTTTTTTTTCTAAACGTAACACTCCAATCAATATAACACTCTAAAAATATAACATTTCAACATAATATTCTAAAAAACTTGTTAGTGCACATTTTTCAAACGTAACACTCTAATCAATGTAACATACAAAAACTGTTTAATGTATTTTTTTCAAATTTAATAGCATGACATTCTCAAAAAAAAAAAAAAAAAAAAAAAAAAATCTTAGTGTACTTTTCCAAACGTAACATTCCAACCAATATAACACACAAAAATCTTTTAATGTATTTTTTTCAAATTTAATGTGTTTTTTCCAAATGTAACACTCTAATGTAATACCCAAAAAAATTCTTTAGTGCACATTTCTCAAATGTAACAATCTATTTTGGAAACTTGGCTAAAAGCCACTTTTTGACTTTTAACTTATTTTGGGTTATATCATCTCTCTATTATTTTTTTTAAAAAAAAGTCAAAAAATCAGCTCTTAACCTACTTCCCAAAACAATATTTTCAAAAAACTCCTCACTATATGTTTCTTAAACGTAATATTCTAATCAATGTAATATAAAAATTCTTTAGTATGCTTTTTTTTTTTTTTTTTTTTTTTTTTTTTCTAAACGTAGCACTTTAATGTAACACTTCAATCTAACACCAGAAAATCACACTAGTAGAAATGTAAATTTTTACGCTCGACAACCAACACTTTAGCCACCAATCCCTTTAAGAAAAATTCTACACCTCACCTTTTTATTACCATTTCCAAAAATGAATCAAAAAATTTTAAAAAAAATAAAATAAAATAATCACAAAAGTGTATTAACTTAAACTCAAATGGTACCAAATCAAATAAATACAATTTTGCAAAACAAAAAGGACTAATTGATTCATAAAAAAACTCTTTAAATTAAATGGATTAGCATTCCCCATATGAGGTTCATGGTAAATTTTTCTTTAATGTAATTAGCTTTAACCATTTTTTAGCTTTAACCATGTGTTATAGTTGATTTTATAATAATAATAAATCATTAATATAGCATGTGTTGTGGATTTTATAATTGGCCATTTACATAATGTATAAATCAAGTGATAGAGTTGATTTTATTCCACATTGATCAATCCGATTATGAATTCAAAAATAACAAATTCAATTGGGCCAATTTAGTGTATAATCTGACATACATCCCAATCTTTTATCATCTAATATATTAGATTATATCTGGTTCATAAATTTGGATATGAATTTGGAAAGAAAAAAAAGGAAAATGTGAGTTAATTGTGAATAAAATATAGTTATATTTTACACACATTTTTTTATTTTTCTTTTAAATTTCTATCCAAATCTATAAACCAAACATTATGGTGACGTTTGGTAACACTTTGCATTTTCAATTTTTTGTTTATATTTACAAAAATTTAAAAACTCAAATAAAAACTTGTTTGGTAAATTTTTGATTTATAAATCAGTGGTCTCAGTTTATAAATTTGACCAAAAAATGTAAACTCAAAAAATGTGTTTCCATTTTGAGTTTTCAGTTTTTTTTTTTTTTTTACCACCCAACACTAGCCACCATCCGCCACCATTTTCCACTACCACCCCCTACCACCCACCACTTTCCACCACCACCACCCACCACCACCACCACCCACCATCACTACCACCACCACCACTTGCCACACCCACCGCCATCGCCACCCGCCCATCTCGCCACTCACCACCATCCGCCACCCACTTGCCACCATCACCACTCACTGCCCGCCACCACCCACCTAACATCACCACCACCACCACCACCTACCACCACCACCATCCGCCACCCACCGCCACCACCTACCACCCGCCACCACTACCACCACCACAATCCACTCACACCCACCACTGCCACCCACACCCACCCACCCACCCCCACCACCACCCACCTGCCACCACTCACCACCACCCGCTACCCACCACCCACCGTCACCACTTACCACCACGGTATTCCGCCACCACTTGCCATTTCTCACTCTTTTTTATATTTTTAAAATTTTTTCAATATTTTGTCAATTACCAAACGCGTTTGTAGTTTATGTTTTTTTAAAAATAAACAAAAATCAGTTTATAAAATTTTTGTAAATATAAACTGAAAACGTAAACGTTACCAAACAGACCTTATCATATTGTTTCCATTTTATTTTATTTTATTAATTTTTGTTACGTGTATTGAACTCAGTATTCGTTTGGAAAAAGTTAAAATAGTCTGACTTTTTAGCTTTTTAACTATTTTAGCTTCATTTGTTTTTTTTTTTTTGACATTTTTGACTTTTGTGAGAAAAAAAGTGTAACGATTATGATTTGGATATGATATTTTGTCTTATTGACTTATGTAGTCAATTTTGTTTTTTTTTTGTACTTTTTTAATCAAAAGCCAAAACCAAACATAGCTAAGTTTGATGCACAGTTAATTAATTTTGTTTTTAATGTGTGGGGTAGGCATTCTGGTTGGAAAGAATAAGGAGCAAGAAATGTTACATGTTAAGTGCGAGGGAGCTATCAATAACATGGTCCACTAATTCTCTCTACTGGTGTTGGAAACCCTCCCTCCAATCAAGGTTTGTTTCTTCTTCCTTCAAATTATCTTCTCTTTTTTTTTTTTTATCAGCAAAGAAAAATTTTATTAAGAGCATAAAATTAAAGGTACAGGAAGATGACATGTATCGAGAGAGATTCGGAAAGTACAAATTACCCCTACTACTGCTACTCGCATCCATACAACCAACCCCTTGACCTCACGATTTTATTTTATTTTTGAATGAAAAAGTTAAGAAGAACTTAACTAGAAAAAAAGAAAACAATAATCCCCACAAAATCAACCCACAAAACCCAAAGCCGAAGCCAAAACCCAAGACCAAAACCAAAAAATTTTAAACTAATCTTTACCGCCCACCTGTAATTTTTGAAAACTAAATCATACACCTATGCAATTTTCAAATTATCTTCTCTTTGAAAATGGAAATCTTTAATTATTTTAAAATGAAAACCTTCTCAATTTCACAATGAAAAAAAATACATCAAACAACGTGCTGCACTCTGTTGTATTTTACTTTGACACTTTGAGTAGAGGGTGGTTCAATTATTAAGTCATTTAATTTATCGTTTAAAATTTTTAAAAAAACTTAATTTACTTTTTTATACTATTATTGATGACTCTAATTTTTAAAAACTTAATAAAATAAGATATCATTTTAATATTTAGCGTGAAATCTTGTGGAATCTTGAGTCACTAGCACCCAACCCCACTTGGCCAAACCAGAAATGGATAAAAACAAAGTGTCAAGTCCCAGTTCAAGTGGTATTTTGGTTTTCCTTTCCCCATATTTTTATAAAAATTCACATGCACTATGTGGTCCTTTCTCGTTTGTTATTTATTTATTTATTTAAATCCAAAAAACCATAACTTTGATTTATAATTTTAAAAAAGTCACTTGCAAATTCAACTAGGGGAGTAATTATTTGAGTTTTTTTTTTTTTTTGGGATCAATTTTCTTACTATTATCTATCCGAGTCCCCTTGTTATTTCTAGCTCCTTGTTTATGCAACTCCAACCATATTTCTAGCACCTTGTTTATTTTTTTTTTTTTTTTTTTTGATAAAAAAAGAAACTATGATTGTAAAAAAAAAAGACAAGGTAAAAAAAAGAAAAAAAAAAAAAAAAGAGGAGTGCAGAGAGAGCATCACAATGAGCTAAAAAAAACCAGGTTGGCAAAAAAAGCCCATCATTCATTGAGGATAGCACCTCAGAAGTTGGGAACCAACAAAGAGAGAGCCAAAAAAAAAAAAAAAAGAAAAAAAAAAAAAAAAAAAGAGAAAGTAGCAATCAATGTTTGTTCTTCTGTTTGTACCACAAATTCACACGTAGAACACCTAATTCACTGGCACTTCTTTGATGTGGACACTATTTTTTGTTACACCACCTAATAATACAAAACCCAAAAAAAAAAAAAAATAACCACAAAGAAAAAAATAAAGAATAAAACCAAAAACGAAAAAAAACAAAAGGTAACACATATAAACCAAACCCAATGCACCCAAAGAAGAAGAGAAAGAAAACTGATAGAACTAAGAGTAGAAGCTATTAGCAAAAATCTATTTAGAAAATCGAGCGCCCTAGATTTACAACATCATTTCCCCACAACCCACCTTCCTTACAACCCCTTTTCATCAGACCATAAAAAGACCTCCAGCACAGACAAAACTCAAAAAACGCAAAACCTCAAAACCGCTAAAGTTAGCAAACAAAACAAAAAGGCAAACAACCAACAAAAGAAAACAATTACAAAAAAATTGCACACCAAGACCCACCAAAATTCACCACAATTAACCAACAAACCCCAACCAATTAAAATTAATTACAATCTTATTACGGATCATAAATCATACAAAGCCGGCCACCCTGAACCACTCAGCCCAATATCGACACACAAGCCAGCCCCCTTCACCAAACATCACCAATCACGGAACAACCAAATCACAATCAAAAACTCACCACCACCGCACAACCCGAAGCAGAATGCAAAATCTGCGCAAATCCTTTGCAATCCATACTACTTAACCATCGGCTTGAAAAGATACAACTCACACCTCTTAACCTAAAAAAAAAACTGAAAGCCATTCCTCTCAACCATACCTCCTAACCACAACCTACTCCAAAAAACAGAAAAAGAAAAAATATAACAAAAAACAAACTCAAAGAATAATAAAAAAAACAAATCAATTAAAAAAACACACTCATCAAAACAAGAAAACAATCAACCAAAGAGCAAAAATCAAAAGAAATGATGACTATAATAAGAAATTCAAATTGCATTAAAAACACCAAAACTAAAAAGAAATTCATTTTAAAAGAAAAACAACCTTGGTTTTTATTTTTAAAAGCTATTCAACCATTGAATTAATTTGGAATCTAAACATAAAAAACGTCCTCATTTCCGATGGCTTCTAACATACGCCCTTTTGCCTATATGGTATCGGTATCACCCATTCTTTATCATTTTTCATTTTACCATTTCAACCGCCACATTCATGACCACAACAACAAACGCTTTGTAACAAACACACAACCTAACCCACAAGTTTATATAAGAGAATACAACAACCAAATTTCATGATACACAACCATATACCTTGACTTGTTTCCTTCTTCCATATATGTTGAAAGACACAACCACCATTGAAAGAACTTAATATATCTATTTTTTTTTGCTTCATTGCACACGACCCCTAATTCTTAAGCACCCAGTTTTAAGACCACTTTCTTTCAAAGAATTTGACACAATTGAATTTTTTGCACGCCTTTGCCCACCTAACAGCCCCAGACTAATTTCATTTTTTTAACATTACGTTGATGTTCAATAAATTCTGTAAGAACTCCTCACAGCCCACCTCCTCTAATCATCCATCAAATATCCCATCTTAATTCTAACTACTGGTCTTCCACTACCTTCTAAAAATCTTCTAAAGTCCCAGACTAAATTCTAAATAAATTCTAATAACAAACTCTACTCAAAATCTCTTAACGAAAATCCATTCTATAATCTTTTATGAAAACATATCTTTCGAAAATTTGAGAGAAAAATAATGTAAACGAAAGTTCACCGAGAATTCTCATCCAAATAGACCAGCTTCTCAGAGATCTCAACTAAAGATTCATGAGAGTCAAGTTCCAACCTTTTTCACTTATTATTTCCAAGATAGAAATTTGATATGTATTCCTTCTCTCCTACCCTTATCTTCTAATATATATCCACAACCTCCAAACTCCTTCACCACAAAACTTGAATAAACCAAATAACCAACTTCCATACTACCAAAATCTTCCCAATCCCTCAGATCAAATTCTTTATTCCTTTCCCCAAAAATTAATTTCCCAACCTTCCCTTCTTACCCACCCCAATTACTTCTCCTTGCTTCAATTGCTTCCAAAACAACTTTTTATATGACATATTTATTTTCAAATTGATTTTAAATTTTTTTTTTTAATTGAATATCTTTTAATTTTTGCAAGTATAATTCCTTTAGACAGCTCTTCCAGAGTTTGTAGATATATTTTTATTAGCTCTTCCAAGAGTTTTCTCTCTTTACTTTTCTTCAGAGGTTCCTTTCAAGCATTTTGTAAATTTCATTTTCTTATTTTTTGGTCAGGCATTTTGAAAATTTTTCAAGCTTTTCTGTTTACCAAGGTAATAATAGGCAAGTTTAGTTAATATATTATAATGGTTTATTTGTACCCTATTAACAAATTCACTCATCAACTTTTATTTCAATGATGACTTTTCAATTATACTTAATTTTGTAATATTTTCTTAATTATATTATTCTTAATATAGTCTTTTATTACTATTATCATTTTAATATTTAACAAGAACTCTTGTGGAATCTTGAGTCACTAGGACCCAACCCAACTTGGCCAAACCAGAAATGGATAAAAACAAAGTCTCAAGTTCCAGTTCAAGTGTGTTGTTTGTTTGTTTGTTTTTTTTTTTTTTAAATGTTGATCAATTTTCTTACTATTATCTATCCGAGTCCCCTTGTTATTTCTAGCACCTTGTTTATGCAACTCCAACCATACTTCTTATCCTTCCTCCCCCACATCATTGCAGTGAAAAAGTGAATTATTTTGGAGTTATTTTTCAACGAGCTTCTTTAACAATGCCTGCTATTGCTTCTTTATTCTATTTAATTCTTTTTATTTTAATTTTTATGTCATAACTATTACAATTTAGTAAGACTGTCTGGTGCAATTTATTAAAATTGCTTACAATTTTTTATTTATTTTTTGAATTTATGTCAGATTATTTGATGCATGTTCTGTTTATAATTTATTAGCCAAAAATAACTTAAATAAGATATTTCTGTAAGTGTGATCTAAAAAAAAAGGTATTTCTGTAAAAGTTAGAACAGTGGAGTTTTTGACTTTTACTTTTGACAATAAAGTTACACTATCCTATTTGATTTTGGTTGATTTTTTCAAGATTGAATTTTTTATTTTTTTTATTTTTTTACTTATTTTTAGTGAATTTTTTTAAATATTTTACCCAATTTTTATTTTTTATTTTTTAGATACACCTAACCTAAATGAACATAAAAAAATAAAACATTTGTGAAAAAATATTTTAAAATTTTTATAAATATACAAAAAATATGAAAAAATACTAATATTTGGTGAAATTTTTAAAGAATTTTTTCATAAATGTTATATATTTTTAAATGTATTTAGGTTAGGTAAACTAAAAAATAAAAAATAAAAATTGCTTAAACCAAACAAAAAAAAATTTATTAAGAAAAACACGAAAAATAAAAAATTTAATTTTTTGAAAAATGAGTAAAAACCAAACAAAATAAGGAGTTACGGTAACATATGTTAAAAGAAGACCCCTTAAAAAGACAGTTGAATGTGATTTTTACAGATGAGACCAACATCCTAAACTAACTAAAAAAATAGTAATAGGAACCATGCTAGAGATGCTTTTACTTGCTCTTTTCTAACATAAAAAATTTAGTAAGAAAACAAAAAGAAAAAGTTAACAAATGCTTCAACACAAGCCAAATTAGTGTTTACCATAGCTTCCAATGAAAATTTTTTACTTAAATATTTTGCAAATTGTCCATATTCCAACAGATTTGGTGAAGTTGTGGAGCTAATAACCATCTCTTGGCTACAAATCCATGGAAAGATGAACACTCAGATGCTGTCACCAAACACATTATACAAAGCTTATCTCATTGTTGATTTTGCTGGCCGTGCTTATGGGTTAGACTCTCTCCCATCAGAAGTTTCAATCGAAGTTGGTAGCTACCAATCGCGAGGATCCATTTATCTTCGTCGCCAAGAAAGGAGAAGAGAATCATTGGAGCGCGTTTGGATTCTTAACAGGAATGAAGCATTGAGATCGAGAGTTGTCAAGGGAGAGGAACACGTTCCTCAGGAGCGAGGCGATGGATGGTTGGAGATTGAATTGGGTGAGTTTTACAGTGATGGAAGTGATAAAGAGGTTAAAATGAGTCTCAAGGAGGTGAAGGGTGAGCACTTGAAAGGAGGGCTCATTGTTGAGGGAATTGAGCTTAGACCCAAGTTGTGAATAATTGTACCATCAATGTCTTAAGCCTTTTTTTTGGTTGAACTGAGCCCTTAGTTACCAATGTTATGAATCTCTTCAAATTTCACATATATTTTATTTTTATTTTTATTTAAAGATTGTAGTTTGGGGAGGAGAAGTTTTGTTTGTGCCAAGACTTGAATCCTTAATCTCCCAATGAGATACAAACATCAATTGAAAGAATCCCAATTAATTAGTATTATTTTTACTATTAATATGCTACATATATCACTAATGATAGAAAAAGAGGAATTAGGATGGCTCTATGCAGAGGGTATATCCATCGCTATTGTGGTCAATGGAGCCCATTTCAGGTCTTATTTCGATAATTTGAATAATTTATTTTATACGGTACATCGAGTATAATATACATGTAAATAATTAAGTTGATCGGATATATATAGATAACCCTTTTATCTAATTACATTTGTATTCAATTTTATATTCAAAATCACACTTACTATTCATTTTTTTAGATTCAAATGTGATTTGCTGAAACTACTATCAATGTCCAATCAATTTGATTGTTTGTAAATATGTTCTACTTGATATATACTAAAAAGTAAATGGTTCAGATCATCGAAATAGTATCCAAAGTGGGCGCTATTGGCCACACAACAGTGACTGTTGTGCATAACAACCATCCTAATAATAATAATAATAATAATAATAATAATAATATATCCCTTATTTTAAGAGAAAAAAGTATAATGAGTTTTTATTAATATTTACCTTTAAGACACATTTTAATCCCTGTAAGGTTAGCAGAGGCAGAATTATTAGAGACCACCACGGTCAATGGGTTCCCTATTACAAATATAGATAACGATCACACTTTTTTTGTGTGATGTATATTTTTTAATTACATCTTTTAAGTTTTATTAAAGTGTGATCTTTGGAAGTGTGATTAAAATGAGTCATTTTTAATCACTCTTTTTAATTGTCATTAAAAAATGATTTCATCACATCTTTTAAGTGTGATTAAAAACATTTAGATCATATCTTTTAAGTGTGATTAATAACTAATAAAACCTGTGATAAAAAAAAGAATTCGACATATTTGAGGAATAATCAATATTATTTTTGTATGCGCATTTGAAGAATGTAATACACACTATATACTATATTTTGAATCACAACCATATATTGAATAGAATAACATTATATATTTCATAAATGAAATTTAAATGTTCAAAAGTATATACAAAAGAATTAATAAAAAGTTTTTAACTGTGATTACATATATTAAAAAATGAAAAAACTTGAAAAACTAAGTTCTTGAATTGTTTGACCATATTTTGCATTTCTCCAGGAAATTTCTGACTTGAAAAATAAAAACACAAATTAATTCAGAAACCGCTAGAAGCATATGAATATACTTACTATTTTTGTAGAGACTGTTTTTGTTTTACAAAAGACAAAATCGGACATTTTCTCATCACACTGACTCTTCATCTCCTGCATCAATAGAAAAGGAATAACGATTTTGATTATTACTAGTATAAAATGTTTGTATTACCATATATAAATATGACATATATATAGAATCAATAAATTCAAAATGAAAATCTTCAATGTATAGCCAGATATTTTAAAGTCATAAAACCAAATATATATAGAACAACAAATCCAAAATTATAAACCAAACATAACAAAAAGAGTTCCCTCTCCCCCCCTCCCCCTCTTCATTTCTCATCAAATCACTCTAAACAGAGTGTAATTTTCTGAATTCAGCTTTTGGCAAACAAGAACTTAACTTGACTTGACTCCATTGATTCATAATCCAACTAATTTGAAATTAAAAATAAATAAATAAAAGAAAAAAGAACTGCATAATTGGTTCACTCTCCAATTACGAAATAACAAAAGAGAGCAATTTACTAGATTTGGATTTATCAATATTACCCTCACTCTTTATATGAAGACTGGTTTTCCTGTAGCCTATGGAGCATGATTGAACAGTATATATAAATACATATTAGTAAATCATAGCCTTGAAAAGATTTTATCAAAAAAATTATTATGGTAACACATCAACAGAGAGAGTAAACTAAACTAAATCCCAACAAAAATTAAAACTCAGATCAAGGTAAAGAAAGAAAAGCAATTAATATACCATGTTAAGATGGGTCAACTCCAAAAGAACAAACAAATGAACAATCCCCCATAATTCTAGTATTTGAGTGTTGAGCAATTCCACCAAGATTTTAACAATTATGTGCTGGTGTATCTATTTTCAGATAAGAAAAAATATAAATAGAGAGTGGATAGAAAGAGAAGCAATTGAGATCAATCAAAAGTTCGATCAATCCAAATTACTCATTTTCAAATGTTATCCATACTATAACTGGTATTCCTGTGGTCAATTTAATAGTTTTTGTTTTTTCACAATTCATATTTCGAATTGGGTTCATCCTTATATTCATTGTATTGGGTATCATGCAATACAAGAGTGATATACAAGACTAACCTAGTGTGAAGCAATCTCAAACTCTTGAGTGTAAGAGTGATATTTTGTGAAGGTTGTGAGTTTTCCTAGGATGTACTTGAGTTTACTATCTTTCATTGTATAAATGCTTTTGTATGTAGTAAAATTTACACATTTTATGAAATTTGTTATGTTCTTGAAGTGATTATATATTCCTTACCAACTAAAAAAATTGTTTATTAGTAATTTAAAGAATGGAAGTTATATCATACTTACATGTTGGATTTCAACTCATATTCTTTAGTACGAAATAAATCAATTCAACGCGCACTTCATAAAGTTCGGTTTCCATGTAAATTTTTTTTTCCATTGAACTGCAAGAGGTTATTTAGAAACAATTAGATAATAAAGAAGATGTACAAGTATCATGAATATAATAGTAATAAAAGTTTAGAATTTATCTCACATTTTGTTTTCTTAGGATGCTTTGATCTCTAATAAGGTCTTTCATATACCTCATTACATAAAACCACATTCCACGTTTGTAGGTTGTTACGGGGACTACATGAAAGCATTTTCATTATTATTAGAAACTACATATGAAGTGTTATGATCATGCTGAACAACCATTAGCATAAATATAAGTATGATAAAATTAGAAAAAATGATATTAATTACCTAAACTACTTTCCAAACTGGATTGGTCCTCATTCTCCTTTGGGTAGTTTCATAAATTTTCAAGGGACTTTATAAAAGAAATTCCAAATGTCAAAATATTTTTAGGCTAACTCAAATTGCTTAAAAATGCACGAACCAGCCAAACTTATGTGTTTATTACAATTTCAAAGCTTGTGTTTATTTTAGAATTAATCGGATTAAGCAAGTACACAATTATCAATGTTAGATCAATGACTAACAATATCCAATGGTACCTACAATTGAATAAGCCACAAGTATGAGCTTAATAAGTTTATTATCATTTGAACACATGAAATAAATAGTTTTAGATAATTACGCAATATTATAAGGAATTAAAATCAATTGTTCTAGCATAGCCTCCTCTAATCTTCTTGCAAGCAACACTGATTTTGATTTCTCCCCGGCCATAGTTTTTCTACTAACGATACAAGGGTTAACAAATACAAATTGTTTCCTCCAATTGGAAGCCTTCAACACCTGATGGAGATGACTACCAAAATAAACAAATGTTAATTAAATTCGTAGTTCATAAAATCTGTAGAAATAGTTATTGATGTAGAAAATTTTCCTTACCTTATGTACAACATATACATGTAACAAATAATTCTTTTACATGACATAAGTACTCCATGTCTACTTTTTGAAGTTGGATATTGATCTCCACCCCAAATATGTCTTTCTCTAGTGGAATGTTTATGGCTTCATCATACTTGATATGCTCGACTAATGAAACAAAAGATTGAATGGACTTTTGATATTTTCCACATTCAACGTTAATTGAAGCTCTCTAAGTTTAAAATTTTCAAAATAAACAAATATAAGTCAACTTTAATTTTAAGAAAGTGTAATAAAGTTTCTAAGTTTGAATATTATTCCTCATTACCAACCAATACAAGATTTTTGGGCCAAGCAACAAAAAATCCCACTGCTTCTCCAACAATAAGCATCTCATCTGGGATAGGTATAGGAAGCGAGGCATCTTTTTGAATAACAACTTCAACAGACACACGTACATTGGATTCTCCTAATGGCACCGTATGAATGGCTTCATTGAGTTCAATTCTCTTATACACCGTACCATGAGCAACAATATTTTCAATGGAATCTACCGCGAGTTTACACGGTTTGCCCTATAACACATAAAGTTAACAATGGAACTTCTAAGAATATCACTAACGATATTAGAAATTATAACATCAATATATAAAAACTACACACCTTTCTCTTATTTTGTTTAGGATCTTGAGGTGGAATGTCGTCCTTAGTTCTCACTCTATTTTCTACTAAGATAGAATCATGTTGAAAATTGCCTCTACCATCACTTTTCAACGTGTTTGAACATTTGCTCTATAACAAACACACAGATAACAATAAAAGCACTAATAAAATTACTAACAATATTAGAAAATATAACAACTTTAGGTGTTCTAAATGCTACACACCTTTATAATCTTTTGGGTAAGAGCTTAGGGTGGAATGTCATCCTTAGTTCTCACTCTGTTTTTTGTTGAGAGAAAATCACGTTGAAAATTTCCTTCATAACCACTTCTCAAGGTGTTTGAACTAACATGTTCAAATTCTGGTGTATTTGGTATTTGTTGTTCCACTGCACTGAGCCTAGCTTGCAATTGTACCACCACTGCCTCAAGATCATTACATTTCTTCTCCTAATGTGACTGATTCCCATGTTTAGGCAAGTGAAAGTAGGTGTTACTGTGATGTAATTTCCTACACCCCTTACTCGACTAGAAGATTCAGGAGTACCCAATGCCACAGTTAGAATGTCGTTGCATCCTTCAATCTTTAAACTTCCATCACTTTTTTGTTTGGTCAACTCATCCTATAATATTACATTACTCTATAAGAAAGATGAACAATTGAGATAGTATAAAGTAAATGCAATCAGTATACACAAATATCTTACAATTCTCGCAGCTTGTTCCATAATTGTCTTATCATCATATTCTCCATTTTTATTTTGACGAGCCTTTTTCCATAGAATGCTTCTGTCCAAATCTTCAGTAGATCCGGTCATACGTTTCTATCAATCAAACATACATCAATTTTTCAAAATAATCATATCAAAATTGTTATTAAATTATAAAATTTATAACCACTTACATAGTCTTCTTGAAGCGAGCACAGCCCTTTCAACTGATTCTATGGTTATACTTCTTTTGACTTCGTCTCCATTTCTGATACTAGCTCAAAATCTTTAAAAATATAACACACAAAGTTAATCCAAATGTATAACATTTAATATTTTTTTTTGGGTGAATAAGTTATAAAATAAAACAGAAAATTTACAAGATTACAAGGGGCATGCCACTGTTATTATAGAACTATACAAAGTTTGATGGGTCTAGCATTTAATCGACATTTTAACTAACTAAAGTTTGATTATTTTTACCTCAAACTCTTTTGATTTGATCAAAGAATCCATAAATTACTGGTGGGTTTGATATGATCTTAGGGTTGGACTTGTTTGCACGTATGTACTTGGTAAGTTCTTTCTTGAATGTCCTCTATTTTGAACAAATTGAAGATAACACATTTTTCTTACTTCTTTCATCCACTTTGTATGTTAACTGAGTAGTGAAAAAATATAATGTTATAAAATTAAAATTTTGTTTGCACTTAAATACAAGTTGAAGTGTCTTACTTACCTCCACACAACTCCATAATTTTTCTTTCTGTTCACCTGGTACCTCAAACCAGTCTTTAAAGCATATCAGAACCATTGTGCGAGCCAACACCCCATGATAGCTTGAACATTTGATTGAATTGTTTCCAATCAATTGACCATTCTCGTTATAGTCAATGGCTTTTCAGACACCGTAACTCTTATCCTTTATGACAACTGGGAATGTTGTCGAACCTCTGCCTTTTCTTTTATTAGATTTTGGTTTTGTTGCTAATAACCATGCATCCTCTCCATCAGTAGGCAGGACATGAGAAGTATCTATCCTGTGAATAAAATAAAAAGAAATTTAAGAAAAAATGTCAAATAGTTAGACAATTAAATATAAAGACATGAAGAAAATGAATATAAGTCAAACATTTTAACATGAAAATACAACACTTAGACATACATTCTTACAAAGACATTTTTTTTTTCATCATGGATTATCGAGCCAAGTTCCCTCACAATCTCCTCTCACGTAAGATGACAATGAATCATTAACCATATCTAATGATTCAACTTCTGGCAAAACTTTTGTAAAGCCATGATGCTCTATACAAAAATCATTGAACTCATCATCTTTTTCACAAGAATATTATTTTTGAGGAGGTTCTAGCACAACTGACCATCTCAGATCAAGTTGATCTTGTACATAAAAAACTTGCTTAGCTTGGGAAGCCAAAATGAAGGGATCGTCTTTATGGCCTATCCTCCTAACTCAACTAATGTGAAACCCAACTCATCCACTCTAATTCCCTTTGTGCTGTCAACCTAATCACACTTAAATATCGAAATCTTGAACATATTGTAGTCAAGTTAATATATCTCAGTAATAACTCCATAGTAACTCATATCCGTAAACACTGGGTTCTTATCCTTGTAACCTGTCACTTGCATTGTTGTTGCCACTAAACTAACTCCACTATTTTGGCTGACTTGTGAGTTATCCTGATCTTTTGTGTGATAACGGCAACCATTGATGATATAGCCAGGGAATTTTATAACATCTAATCGAGGTCCTTGTTCTATCCACTTCAGGTTATTTTAGATATTATTTTGGCCACTTAATTCCTTTGAGACACAGATATGGTTGAATAGTTAGCTAATTTTTTTATTAATAATATTTGGTATTAGAGAAAGATAAATGTTGAATTACCCCAATACCTTTTCACGGCCAATACATAAATGTTATATTATGCTCAATTTGTAGCCATTTTTGACTTTGTGATTGACGATGATATTTTAGCTTCAACAGAGCCATATGCTCCCTATCAAATCATGAATAAAGCAATATATTATGAGATAAATCCCTAACATGTGAAAATACAACTGTAAAAAAATGTACATGAAATATTCTTACTCAATGTATGGTTGAATGTCACTTGTATTTTCTAACACATACCGATGTGCTTGCTCCCATTCATTACGATCAACAGTAACAACATAACCACTTGATAAAGGCCTTCCAATTTCTATATCATCATCAACTGTCATGTTCCTATTAGAAGGAATCCCGATTGCATCCACTCTAGATAAGTACTTTGCGCAAAACTCAACAGCTTTTTCTACAATATAACTTTCAGTAATGCAACCTCCAAGACAATTACGATTACGAACATAACCCTTTAAGATCTTCATGAACCTCTCAAATTGGTACATCAATCTAAAGTGAACTGGTCCACAAAGTCGAACTTCTCTAACAAGATGCACTGTCAAATGCACCATGATATCAAAGAACGAAGGTGGCAAGTACTTTTCAAGCAAACATAATGTGACCACAAGATCTTTTTGAATCTCATCTAATTTTTCCACATCCACCACTTTGCTACAAATAGCATTGAAAAAGAAACATAACCTGATAATGGCATGTCTCACATGCTTAGGTAACACAGATCGTATTACCACAGGTAGTAACTGTTGCATCAATACATGACAATCATGTGATTTTAGACCATAAAGTTTCAAATCTTGCATTGATACACGACTTCCCAGATTTAAAGAGTATCCTTCTGGAACCTTCAATTCCAATAATGTTGTACATACTCTTTTTTTCCCCTCCTTAGACAATGTGTAACATGCTGGAGGCAAGTATGTTCGCTTCTCCCCAATTTGTGATGCCAATTCTTCACGCAAATCCATTTCTACAAGATCAAGGTGAGAATTAATTCCATCCTTTGTTTTTCCTAGAATATTAAGTAATGTACCAATGAGGCTCTCACACACATTCTTCTCAATATGTATAACATCTAAATTATGTCTAACATGTAAGTACTTCTAATATTCAAGATCAAAGAATAATGATTTCTTCTTCCAACATTTTGTACCACCAACATCTAATGCTTTTTTATTTTCCTTTCCTTATATGGTTACAAGCCCTTCAACCTTATTTAATATCTCCTCCCTAGTTAATGGTATTGGAGCTAATCCAAACTCTTGCTCACCATTAAAAGCCTTTTTTTTGCCTCCGATATGGATGGTAGCGTGGAAGAAATTTTATGTGGCCAACATATGTGTTCTTCTTACCATATTTTAATCTGTGAGAACATGTTTCTTCACTACAAATTGCACATGCATAATATCCCTTTATAGTACAACCGCTCAAATTGCCTAATGCTGGAAAGTCATTAATTGTCCACAACAATATAGCCTTCAAATTAAAGTGTTTTTCTTTATAAGCATCATAAGCTTTAACACCTACCTCCCACAACATTTTCAAATCATCAATTAGTGGTGCCAAGTAAACATCAATGTCATTACCAAAGTTGTTGTGAACCTGATATTAACAATGATAACATCATAAATTTCCTCTTCATACATAACCATAGTGAAAGATTATAGGTAATCATTATAACTAGCCAATAACTATACCTACTGCTAAGGGAACTGTGGATTTATTCTATCTCAGAAATAGCTAATTGAAGGTTTATTGGCTCCAGAAAAAATCTAGCCACTTGTGGTCTACTAACTTCCATGATGGAGAATCTGCAGGGTGACACATTGTGCCATCAGAATCTCTTTCATGAGCATGCCATGTCAAATCCTTCGCTATTTTTGCTAATTGAAACATCCTTCAAAACCTGGGGATAGGTGGAAAATACCATAAAACTTTTGCAGACACATCCTTTCTTATTTCAGTGGAATTCTTTTTCAACTTCCATCTTGATGTACCACATGTAGGACATGAAGTTGCATCTTTGTACTCCTTTCTATAGAGTATGCAATCATATGGACATGCATGTATTTTCTCATATCCCATTCTCAATGCAGCAAACATTTTCCCAGCCTCATACATGGATGATGGTATTTCATTGTTCATTGGTAGCATATCACCCAACAACGTCAGTAGATCTGAAAACCCAGTGTGATATAGGCTATTCGTAATTTTGAAGTTATATAGTTTAACCAATGCTGATAACTTGGTAAACTTTGTGCAGCCCGGATACAATGGTTTTTCCGTATCTTCAAGTAATTTCTTAAACACTTCAGGATCAGCAGTGCAATGATCGTATGCATCTTGAACCATTTCTATTGTTTCAACTACATTGTCTATGGGAGACGTGTCAAATTGTTTTTGGGAAAAATCTTGTTCATTTAAACATTGTGATGCCCCACTGGTGACTGCTTCTCCATGCCATATCCATGTGGTATAACTTTGGTCAATACCATTGAAAAAGAGATGATTTCTAATCTCTCGAATAGGTTGGCTTCTCAAGTTTCCATAGACTCTACAAGGACAACGTATGGATTGAAGATCACTTGCATGGATTATAGCAAAATTAAGAAATCGTTTAACTCCATTCTCATAGTCTTTTGATCTTCTATCCTTGAACATCTAAGATTTGTCCATTTTAAATGTATTTTTGAATACCTATATCAACAAAGAAATTAGAATATAAAACAATAAACAAGAGGCTACACAATTGATAACCTCAAAGGAATGTCATTGAGAAGGCACAATTTCTTTGATAGAACATTAAATGCCTTAAGCAAACTTGGAAAAAAAAATGCAGGATCTTATAACAAATAATTTATTTAATCTATGAATAATTGCAAAGTAAAAAAAAAGAAAAAAAATAATAATTCCACAAAGTCTAAACAATCTAGGCATCCATTATTCAATACTATCATTTATATTGAATGTTTCATATCCAAGAGGAGAGGTGCAAGCTTTACACATCGCTAGAACTGCCCCTGTGGCTCCAAGTGGGCTGCCTAACTCACTTAGGTGGTTTGCCTCCCAAAAGAGGCAAGAATCGGCAAAGAAGAAGAAAATCGCTCACAAAGAATAAAAGAGCAAAACAGCTTCATAAAGAGCAACAACAACTAAGTACAGCAATAGTAGCAGCAACTAAGTGCATGTACTTTCAGCAGCAACAACAGTAGCAAAAGCATTAACAAATGTAAGACATGTTCTAGGCTACAACTAATATTGCTTTGTTTTGTGCTTATGGCCTAGGGTACAGCCACTTTGGCTTGGGCTACAACCTGGTGTTTTTTTAAAGTTGAGTCTCAGAATCTAGTCTATGGCTACTCATGTCATGACTCGTCAAGAACTTGGCCTGCACTTGGTGCTCTTGCTTAGACTTGTTTTGTAACAAATGGTGCTCTTACTTAGACTTGTTTGGTTTCTACTTGCTGAGGGTGATAGACTCTTAGTCTATGTATATTATTCATAATAAGAAGCATGAAAATGAGTAGTAGATTGCCCTTCAAGAAATGTTGGCCCAAGAATAGATCCAAGCGTGAGCCATGTTCTTTATTTCCACACCTTAACCACAAGCAGAATTCTGGCTGTCCTTGGATTGGCTTTTAAAATATGTTTCCTTATAGTATAGGTCCATATGGTTAGGAATTTATGAGGAGTTTCCATCTAGTATCTGCAGATGCACTGAACTCCTTACCTGCATTTGTTTGAATTTGTGAGAGAAATTTAAGTCCCACTTTTCCTATCGATGCTTTGTGTGAATCTCATTTGCTTTGTGCATGTATAGTTTGTTTCTTTACTACTATTGTTTTTTTTTATAAATTTTTTCCTTTGATTACGGAGGTTTGCGTTTCATGTATGATCTCCTTTGTTTATTTAGACATCTTCTCCAATTATATGTTGCTGGTCACATGTTCTAGTTCACATTTTTTTCCTTTATTATTTGTACCAATCAACAATCATTTTCCTGAAATGGCAGGGTAGCACAAACTTAGAGTCCATTCAGATTATTGAGAAGCTTGGAGGATCACTGAAGGATTCATTTTTAGATGAGGGGTGAGGCATCTGAACTAATGAAATTCATTGATGTGTTAGCTAGCTGTGCTTGCATACCTAATATAGAATGGTGCCTACTGTTTTTTCTGGACTATTAGCTCACATGCTGCTTTCTTTTATGCTTACTTTGGCTTCCTTAAAACTCTTAGTCCTTAAATTACCTTGGAAGTCTTGTTTGTTTGTTTTTGATATTTTTTGACATGTTTACAACTGCATAGATAGCTTTGTGCTGAATTTCCTTTTGGTTGCTGAGACAAGCTAGGAACTAGGAAAACTATAAAAGGTGGAATTTTTGAATCTTAAAATTTTCATTTTTTAAAGGTTTCTCAGCATATAGAAACCTCAGCTTACCTCAGTCACTAAATTTTGCTTCGTTGAGTTGGTTATCTTCAGCTCTGGATACTAAACTTCTAATTAGTATCTGTATGACTCTTAACTAGGAAAAATGAGCATATCAAGTATGTTGCCACACTGTGCTAGTTGCTATTAAATTTCCATTTAGAGCAAGTATTGGCTATGAATTCCTTTACAGAGGGTAACGTATTTGATATGCTAAAAACTCTCTCTCAACATAACAATAGAGGAATCTATGTTTGTGGAGGTGTGGAACATAGCTGTTATAGCTAAGCATGTTTGGTTTTTACTTGTTGGGGGTGATCAACCCATGTGGTGTCATTGGGTGAAATCTTATTTGTTAAAAGGGAATAGTTTCTGGAGTGTTAAATCTCCCAGTGACCCTTCTTGGATTTGGAGGAAACTGCTGAAATTGAGAAATGATTTGTTTCCTTTTATAAAGTCTATTATGGGGGCTGGCTTTGATACTTTCCTCTGGCATGATAATTGGCACCCTTTGGGCTCTTTATGGGCTAAATTTGGGACAAGAATTATCTATGATTCTGCTTTAAATAGTCAGACTAAGGTCAGCTCCATTATTTCTAGTTCTTGTTGGTCTTGGCCTATTGTATCATCATGGGAAATTAGGGAGATGATCAGCTCTACTCCTGCTGATTTCTCTCCCTCTCATTTGAACCTTGATAGACTTGTTTGGCTTCCCAGGCAAGATGGTATATTCAGCATTGGTTCTGCCTGGGAGCAGTGGAGGGTTAAAAGTCCTAAAGTGGGTTAGGCTGGTATTCTTTGGGGCCCTTACTTGATCCCTAAGGCCAGTTTTGTGGTTTGTTTGGCTATTCTTGGTCGTCTTAATACTGGGGATATGGTGGCTACTTTTGGTAATATCTCAATGACATTCATTGATTGAACAAGATATGAACAATATTCTATGAACATAATATGGAATGTGTGCACCATTACATTAATTTAAGAGTTTCAACTAGTGTATATATAATTCAAGAGCATTTAGATAGCCCTTGATTGGGCCTTTACCCGGATTCAATTCCCACCCCTATGTAACGAAGTTTATCTTTTGACGTAAAAAAAATGAAAGGACAAAAACTAGTATAATTCATATACAAGAGCAACGCTGAGGTAACTCAATGATCGTGAGATCATATGGTCGCAAGAGAAGAAACAATCAAGTTTTCATTTTTCTTGTTTATGCCTCCATGAGATTGCATGCTTAACGCTTTCATAAATGCTTGTCTGCAACATTACATAATGTACATATATTATGATCCATACATAACTTTGAATGCATGTTTTTTTGTATTCCATCACAAGAATTGTATTTTCTCATGGTACCATTATTATCAGAAAAAGAAATCAAATAGGTTCTTTCACCTTAAATGCACTAAATATTTTATTTATTTATTTATTGTAGTTATTGTAATTTACACCTTCTCTTGGATCTCTCATAAGAAGCTACTAAATTCAAAAGACACATCATCATACTTATCCTATTATTGATCCCAAAAAAATAATAATAATAATACTTATCCTATTATTCTACCTGGGAGTTGTTTTTCCATTGATTTGTATCCAAAATTTTGCTTCTGATTGATAATATTCCTTTTTTATCTGTCTAGGCCCCAAAGGTCTATCCTTACGACAACCTACGAGTTGAGCTTAGTGGAGAACCATAGGTATTTGGATGCAATTGAGGACAAGATAATGTTGTTTGATATTTGTATCCTCTCCCCTGCTTATTTGTTTGCTTTTGGAAATTCAAGAGGAGTAATAATGCATTATTTTGCTCATTCTTTGAAACCAACAACTTGGAACAAATATCTAAAATTGGTTTTGCTTTAAATTCTTTGAGGGACAGGAAGTTGCTTTGATTATAATAAGGAATGTGTGATTGATTCTAACTTTCATTTTTGTTTGTAGAGGTTTTATTAACACAAATGATTGGTACTGTATACCCCAAGTCTCATGAAGGAAGAAGGTAGAAACTATTAGAATAAAAATGACACTAGAAGATATTCATATATCTAGTAAGCTTTTACTGATACTGGACTTGGAAACATTTTTTTTAGTTGTAACATGGTCAATAGAAATTATACAATTAAATAAATATGCACGGTGTAGCAGAAATGCTCAAGGTCGATGGAACTATCCCGACAAATTTCTAACTGATTTGGCCTTCGTATAATAATCTTAAATGCATAGTAATCACATAAGATTGAAAATGTTATTGTTAATTTTGTCAGCAACATATAAATTACCACCCGAAGACCCTCATTCACAATGAAAACCTATATCTATAAAATTCCACTAATAATAATCATAATCGTAAATATATACACACAAAAAGGGCATAAAAAACAGAGAACTCACCAGAAATTTCAAGAGGTTATTTATTTTAAAAGACAAATTTGAGTAACTTCAATGGTGGTTCGAAGTTGTGATGAAGAAAACAAAATAGGGTTGTCAAATTTTACAAAAATATTGAAACCACATCAAGCACGACACCAAAGCTTTGGGCACTTAAAAGATGATCTAAACCCGGCCAATAACGTCGATCTTAGAAACCTTATGGTGGCACTAAACACTAAACAAATCATCAACCTCATTCAATCAGAAGACACTACTCATCATAAGTATGGTAATATCATTTTTTATTACAGGTACTTACTGAGCAGGATGAGAGTATTTAGAGTTGACTATTACTATTGAGAAGCGAACAAATGTGCAAATACAATGACAAACCTTGTGCTTGGAATGGACATAGGCAGGGGCAGAAGCACATAAGGCCCAAGGGAGTCACGTGCCCCTCCTCAACTTTTTCAAAATTATACTTTTACCTCTAACAAATAAATATATTTCAATTCAATCCTTTCAAGTAATTTTTTGAAAATTTTATATCACTATCTTTTCTACCTTTTTTTTTTCCAGAAAATCTATTTAATTTGTCACTTTAAGTGTTTGATTATACTAAAAAAATTCTTAAAAGTGTTTTATTAGAGAAATGTTATATGTCACAATTTTTTTGTCATTGTTTTGCACCACCTCTTATATAAACTCATAATGATTCATTTGTTTGCAAATAATTATTACACAATTAATGAAAACTAACAAAATATTATCATGTAATTCAATTATTCATAACAACGAAAAAAAAGAAAGAAAGTGATATATAGAAACTATTTAATATTATTTATTCACCTTCCTTTTGTGTGTGTATTATGATAAAAAAAAAAAAAAAAATGTTCTCACATTTCATGAGATCATGTGATTATTTTTTAAACCGTGATTATCATCTTACATAAAATTAAATTAATAACAATAAAGATAATGATCTGTTAACATGAGCCTGTATTTAAATATAACTTTTGCATCACACTAATTTTCAGTCCTACTATTAAATAAAAAATTAAAAATTAGATTAAATTGGATTACAATTTTTGTTAAAATTTCAATTCAAAAGTGCCTCTTCTGAGTTAAAATCCTGGCTCCACCAATGGAGGTAGGAACTCAGTCTTGTATTTCAAATCAATTGCCAATTGATGTCAGAAGAACTATCTATAAAAGACTTATTTACTATATGTAGTACCTTTATTAACCAAAAACGAAAACAAAATATTGTACATTTTTGTTACATATAATTTTATGCAGAATGTAAAATATTTTTCGAATAAATTAAAATGAGTTCTCCTGAGATTTGGAGAAAATAAAGCAAATCCAACAATTTTTACATAATTACACTAATCTTCTTTTTAGTAAAATAAAGAGACTAGAACTAACGTAGATATTATCAAGACTCACGGATAAACAATGATAAATATATGTTTCTATGTATAAGATATGATAGCATAATTTTTTTCATTTATATAGTTGATATAACTAATGAGTTATTAATGAAAATGAGGCGAAATAACATAAGTTGTATCTTGTTTGGTATAATTTATTATAAACTAATAAATAACAATTAAAAGCATAAGTAAAAATCACCATTATCCCAACTTCTAAATAATCAAGTTAAACTAATTCAGTCAAAAAAATAATAAACAAAAAGTGCACCAAACAATATGATACTTTTTTAATTACATGCAACCCATGTAATGGGATAAAAATAAACACCATCAGAAGAGTACCAAATTTCTTTCCATACACTATAGAGAATACTACACAACCACTACAACAAAAATGATTTTTACAAAGACCAAATGCACGTCATGGAAACGATTCTATGACACGCAAGGTAAAGTCGTGTTATGACCAGTCATGGAAAGTCATTCACTTCAACGGCATGTTGTAGTATACCGTTAAAAACCCTTTAACAGCGGATCTTCTGCGTCATGTTTGATTTTTCTACAACTAATTTTTCATGTCGTTAATTTAAGGGACAAACCACGACGTTCATTACGAGTTGTTGAATATTTAATACGATGACCTATTTTGCTTGCCATAGATAGCCTAAGTTTCACAGCATTTTTTGCATGCCGTAGAATATGTATATTTAAAAAAAATAAAATTCAGCAGGTTTTATTTCGCCTGTTTTGTATAATTGAAGAAAACATTACAAACAAGCTTCACAATTATATATATATATATAAGTATTAATCAAACACCAAAATATTGTTTCAAACATCCATAAAAAACTATCCATAAGTTCTAAATATCCAAAAACTATTTATACATTTCAAACCATCTAAAAACTATATTTCTAAACATAAACAACTATCGCCAAGTTCGAAACCGTCCAAAATGTTCTAAATCATCCCCCCCCCCCCAAAAAAAAAAAAAAAAAAACTATCATTAAGTTCTAAACCATACAAAATTTACCCAAATCTTTTCTTATGAGTGCACCATCAAGGATTGATTTAATTGCATCAATACTCGGCTTGCATCAACAATACCTTTTGTCTCATCGCTTAACTCGCAAAACTATTTCATCCTCATAGACGTGCAAAACAAGATGAAACCATCAAGGAAATTACTAAATCACAAAACATAGTGCCAAACCGGGTTAAAAGAAAATATTAATTATGTTGCTATTGGTCAGATAAATTGTATAAGTCAATCACGATTCAACACATGGTATGAAAAGGGCAATTTGGGAATGTGATATAAATCACCAACCATAGTCAGACACATGTCAACCCATACTGGTAATAATGGGTCTACGTAGCACTGGAATGATCGAGGGATATAAGGTGATGTGGCCTAACGGTTACTCACAAGGTTCAAATTCAAAATCGAGGGAAGCCTAACTGCAGACATGGCGGCGAGTGGACCTAATCAGGAGAGAGCATGATCAACGATCACGGAGAGATGTTTCACGGTTAAAAGCTCATTTCGAGTTATCATTGAGAAGTATAATAAGTAGAGAAGGCCCCAGAAAGAGGAGGCATTCTCAGATCCAGAAACCAGTTTTTATCTACTTTATTTGCTTTCTAGTTTTTACATTTCTTGTTCTTTACATTTCTGCACTTCAAATTCTTGTATTGCACTTTATTCATAGGAGTAGTTTCGAATAACTTGTTACTGTAAACCTCTACGAGGCTGGATCAGATCATTGTAAGTTTTTCATTTTTACTTAATGAAATTGTAATAACCTTCATCACTGATCACTGATAACGCTACTGATCACTATTAAACTGAGACTGAACATGATTAGTAATTGAATTGATTGAAATACTGAACTGACTGATTGAATGCGCTAGTTTAAATGCATACCTATCTGTTGACTGTTAAAATTATCTATTTATGTTTTATGTTTTAAATTACGAATTGAAGGTCTTATCAGCGGTCGAATCTGAAATTGATTGATGATTTATGATCATTAGGATTTATGTGATTTTATGGTATATTCATTCGAAATGTGATTTGGTATGATTAAATTAGATCAAATATTGATAAATTACACTAATTGGCTTTATCTACAATTATGCCATAATGGTGGGCCACTTAAGTCAAATTATATTGGTCTTGTTGAAGCTTGTATTGCATCATTCTTGTTCATCACTCTTGTAAGAGCTAAAACCGAGAGAGAATGAGAGAATTAGGGAGAAGGAAGGAGATTTCAACAATTTGGCTTGGAGGCTTAGGAAAATTGAAGATAATTGCATAATTGAGCTTCCCTTCTTTGAATTGAAGACTTAAGGTAGGATGTTCAACATTTAATTTGTGAATCCAAGTCATCTCTTGCATGGTTCATGGAAGTTTAGTGAATTATGTCTAGAACTAGCTTAAGTTGTTGAATTGGAGCTTGAATCTTGCATGCATGTTTACATTGTTAGTTTGGAGGTTTGATTTCATGGAAATCTTGCATGCAGGCTCACATTTATGTTTAAGTCCATGATTTCATCATGTTTTGTAAAGATTGGCTCACTAACAATTATTTGAAGCTTGAAAAGTTATTTAAAGTCTTGCATGTTCAATTTAAGTCATGTTCATAAAAATTGGTTTGAAATTGGGTTGATTTGATCTTCCTTTGGGGCTTTGATTTTACAATTGAGCTTTGAATCATGTTAAACTATGAGTTTTGATGTGTTTTCCAGCAAATTAGCCCAAGAGGATCGAATATTATGGTTTAAAACTTGAATTTGAGCTTGAGGTTAAAATCTGGGAATTCCAAATTTTGAACTCACGCCGGCGAGGTGACCGGCGCCGAAGGCGCCGTGGATCCCAAAGACTTTTGCACTCGCTTTTGTCCGCTAGAGCGGGGTATTGGACACTCGAGCGGGACCTTGTGTCTCATGCTCGAGCGGCTATCGAGCGCCCATCGAGCGTGATTTTCACACATCCAGTACTTTTGGCATGTTTTACAGTCCGCTCGAGCGGAGTATTTTGTTTGCCTTTACGCTTGAGCGGGGTAAACTACGCTTGAACAGATCCCCTGTTTTCTAAAAATTCTGAAAAATGATTTAAAGTGCGTCTTTGCATCCTCATTCCATCTTAGGCATTCCTAGGCCTAGTCTAAGGCATCTTAATGAGGATATAGATGTAGAACCGCACCGTGTCTAAGTAGGGACTAAGTCTTTGATTCCCGAATATGAACTTAGTGTGTGTTCATCTTGTAAACTGTGTAGGGTTGGCTTTCGGAGACACGCTCTAGCTACTTACAACCCAGAACTCTGTGAGTAACAACTGTGTAAAGATATGTTCAAATATGAATATCTTCTGAATGGTTAAACTGTACTGTTTCTGAATTGATACTGTTAATTGAATGAATGTATGTCCTCTATTCTGAACTGTATTGTGGCATCCATAGCAACTACTGTTACTGTTACTACTACTGTTACAGAGATCTCTGTTAGTTCCTATCTTGGAACTTCACATCACAGGATGGCCATCATTGATTGTTCGGTCTTTTAAGACCTGCTATTTACTGTACTGCTATGCTAATGGATGTACCACATATGACTGTTATGACTGAATGATTAAAATACCGATTTAATGAACTGTTTTCATTACTGTAAGGACATTCATTCTTAACCTCTTTACGCATTATGTTATTCACTGGGCTTTAGCTCACTGCTCATATATATATGTAGGTGTACAGGCACCAGATCGGAGCTAGGAGCGTGGGTTAGACTACCCTTTTTGTCAAGCCAGCTATTGTGCCTCACTCTAGGTTCCGGTTCTGCTTGCCATGGCTTGGGGTGTTTAAATTTCCATCCGCCTTATATCTGCTTTTGTAATATCAGATAAGCCGTAGTAATCAGATCGCATTATTATAATAAGGATTAGGTCTCTGTCCTGAATGATTGTACATATGTATAGACTGTTTCGTTATGAATGTGCATATGAATGAAAAGTCTTTTTGCATACAGACTGTCACAGCTCATTAGACATTGTTTAATTATTGTTTTGGCTTCTGCCATGCCCTCATCAGACATCAGACATTATTAAGCAGGCCTTCGTAATCTTGACATTACGTTTACATTGCTAAACCCATAGGGGTGGGTTTGGGACGTGACAGAGTGGTATCAAAGCGATACTTAACCACGAGTTATACCGCACATATGTGTCCAAATGAGCTATAGGGTGTCCTAGAAAAGCAATTAGGGCATTACATGAGCATGAAAAGTGTGTGTGGATATGACATGAATATGTGTTAATGTGTTTAAACATATAATTGCTTATGTTTAAATGTTTAAAGTATGCAACTTTCTATGTTTATTATTACTATGTTGCATATAGTGAAATGGATAATGCAAGCATTGCTAATGAAACTAAATCATCCGAGGCCAGAATGGCAAGACTTGAAAGAACTGTTGAACTATTAATCAAGCCTTAAGGCAACAACAACAATGTAACCAACAAATTTCCTCCTCCTCCTAAGACAAATGAACAAAATGTTAATGATGGGGATATAATTGTTCTCACCAAGTTCAAAGAAATGAAACCGCCATCCTTTCAGGAGGCCAAGAACCACTAAAAGTCAAACACAGGTTCTTGAAATGTAAAATTTATTTGAAGTGTTCCCTGCTTTGAGGCACATAAAGTATTGTTGGCCACCTTTACCTTGCAAGAAGAGGGAAGGCGGTGGATGCTAGTCCGTGACACCAACACCGTTATGACTTGGGCTCAATTCAAGGGAGCCTTCTTGAAAAGTATTTCCTCAGGTGTCAGTGATGTAAAAGTGATCGAGTTTGAACAAATGAGACAAGGTACTATGTCCATTGTCGAATATGAAACAAAGTTCACCGAACTTGCTACCTATGCACCACATATGGTGGACATCGACTACAAGAAGGCCAGAAATTTGAAGGCGGCCTTAATGTTGTAATACTGATGAATAAATGTTTTAAAGCTACCAAACTATGTAAATGTTCTTGACCGAGCTTTAATGGTTGAGTCAAACATCGAGGCAATCAAACAAACTAAAACACCAAATATCTGAATGGCGTAGTAAAAGGCAAGGTTTTAAGTTCAAGAAAGGCAAGAATAACCCATTGAACAAGAAATGTAATACGGGTCAACAACTAGCCTCCACTGTGGAGGGTTCCATACCACCCTGCTCGAGTGTGGCAAGAAGCACAAAGGGTCTCATATAAAATATCTCGAGCTCGTTATGTGTGGCAAGGTGGGCCACATGGTTAAAGACTGCCCCTCTGCTCCGCAAGCCAATAGTAAGGCTGCACCTAGCGTAGCAGCATCAACTGCTACACCAAAGCCTAACCCCAAAGCTACCGGGAAAGAGCCTATGAGGCAAGGCTGAGTGTTCGCACTAGTACCGGGAGATGTGCAGAATACCGAGACCGTTGTGTCAGGTAGTCTCTCTATTTGTACTCAAAATGCATATATTCTGATTGGTTCGGGGTCTACACATTCATATGTATCACATGCTTTTTCGCGAAAATTGAATAGACCATTGGAACCCATGAATTACTTATTAGCTGTATCTTCACTTGTCAAGGGATCTGTGACTTGTGCTTATATGTACCCTGCATGTGAAATTATTGTTGGGGATATGCATTTGTATATTGACTTACTGCCATTAAATATTAACCATTTTGATGTAATATTGGGGATGGATTGGTTACAAAAATACCATGCTACCATAGACTGTGTAACGAAACAAGTAGTTTTCCGTCCACCTGGTTTGCCTGAATTTGTGTTTAATGGAGTTGGAGTAGTACCTCCCCCGTATCTGATTTCATCCATAAAAGCCTGTAAATTGATTGAAAAGGGGTGTAAAGGGTATCTGTGTTATGTATTGACTGCACCTACTGATGATAAAGCTAATGTGAACAGTATTCCTATAATTAGAGAATTCCCAGATGTCTTTCCTGATAATCTGCCAGGGGATTTGATTGCTAGGGAGATTGAGTTCACCGATGATGTACTTCCGTGGACATAGCTAGTAACTAAAGGTCCATACCGAGTGGCACCTAGCGGGGTGGAAGAATAGAAAGTGTAGCTGCAAGAACTCTTAGACAAAAAGTTCATCAGGCCTAGTGCTTCACCGTGGGGCGGCCTTGTCTTATTTGTGAAAAAGAAGAACGCTCATCGAGACTTTGTATTGACTACCGTGAACTGAATAAGGTAACTATGAAAAATAAATATCCATTACCGCATATTGATGACTTATTTGATCAGTTACAGGGTGCTCAAGTACTTTCTAAGATTGATCTCAGATCCAAATATCATCAGCTGAAAGTTAAACCAGAGGATATCAATAAAACTGCTTTTCGGACGAGGTATGAACATTATAAATTTTTAGTTATGCCTTTTGGAGTTACCAATGCACTTGCTGCATTTATGGACCTCATGAACAGAATCTTTAAACCATTCCTCGATGACTTTATTGTTGTATTCATAGATGACATTTTGATTTATTCCAAGAGTAGAGAAGAACATGAACATCATCTGAGACTTGCCCTACAGACCCTAAGAGAACATAAACTTTTTACTAAATTGTCTAAATGTGAATTTTGGCTTGATCATGTTATGTTTTTGGGACATGTTATTAGCAAGGATGGAATTTCGCTGATCCACGTAAAGTTGAAGTAGTAGTGAATCGCCTAGACCAATAAATGTTACAGAAGTCCGAAACTTCTTGGGATTAGCTGGATATTACAGAAGATTTGTCAAAGATTTCTCCAAAATTGCCTTACCATTGACACAGTTGACTTAGAAAGGAATATCATTTGACTGGACTGACGAAAGGGAATTAGCATTCCAAGAGTTGAAAACTCGACTTGTGACTGCACCGGTTCTTACCCTACCTTCAGGTACGGATGGGTTTACCATTTTTAGTGATGCTTCTCATAAGCGCTTGGGATGTGTTTTAATGCAGAATGTGAGAGTTATTGCCTATGCTTCCTGACAACTGAGACCGCATGAAAAGAACTACCCGACCTATGACTTGGAACTTGTCATAAGAGTATTTGTATTGAAAATCAAGGCCACTACCTTTATGGGCGACATGTGAAGTATATACCCACCACAAGAGTTTGAAATATTTCTTGACACGTAAAGAACTGAACATGAGACAAATGGAGATGGCTAGAATTGATTAAAGACTATGACCTCTGATTTTCTACCATCCGGGAAAAGCCAACACCGCTGTCGATGCATTGAGTAGGAAATCGATTGAAACTTAGCTTGTTTGCTCACCGACGTAAATAGTTGCTTTGTGACCTTGAAAATGAAATTGAGATTGTTTTGAGAGAACAAGGTGGGACAATAGTGTTATTTCGCCAACCGCACTAATTGAAGAGATTAGAGAGAAACAGCAACGGGATGACTTCTTGAAGACGATCATCGAAGAACGAGAATCTAAACCGAGGCCGGATTTCAAATTTGAGAATAATGTATTGAAATTTCAGTGAAGATTGTGTGTACCGAATGTTTCTGAACTGAAAAGAAGAATTCTGCACGAGGGCCACAATTCAAAACTGTCTATCCATCCAGGAAATACAAAAATGTACCAAGATTTGAAACTGAATTTCTGGTGGCCGGGAATGAAGAAAGAAATTGCTGATTTTGTATCAAAATGTCTTCATTGCCAACAAGTTAAAGCCGAACATCAACGACCCGCAAGCTTACTGCAGCCCTTACCTATACCGGAGTGGAAATGAGAACACATCACCATGGATTTCATTGTCGGTTTGCCTCGCTCCAGTAAAAGGTATGGATTCAATTTGGGTTATTGTTGATAGACTGACTAAATCTGCTCACTTCTTACCTGTCAAAATAATTTATAATGTGGACAAATTGGCTGTGATTTATATTGATGAGATTGTTAGATTGCATGGAGTGCCTGTGTCCATTGTTTCTGACAGAGATTCGAAGTTTACATCGAGATTCTGGCAAAGCTTACAGACTGCATTGGGTACTGAACTGAGACTGAGTAGTGCCTATCATCCTCAGATAGATGGCCAGTCAGAAAGAACCATCCAAACTCTGGAGGATTTACTGAGAATGTATGTCCTTGATTTTCAGGGGAACTAGGAAAGCCATTTGCCTCTAGCTGAATTCGCCTATAACAACAGTTATCATTCAAGTATTGGTATGGCGTCTTTTGAGGCATTGTATGGCAGAAAATGTAGATTTCCGATTTGCTCGCGAAGTTGGAGATGGGCCTTTACTTGGGCCTAAGATTGTATATAAACGATCGAGAAAGTAAAACCGATACAACAAAGACAAGACCGTGACAGAAAAGTATGAGTTATATCGAAGGAGAGAGAGAATATGAAATAGGTGATCACGTTTTTCTGAAAGTGTCACCGATGAAAGGCCAAACTCATTTTGGAGTCAAGGGCAAGCTAGCACCGAGATATGTCGGACCGTATGAGATTATAGAGAAAATCAATCCGGTGGTGTATCAAGTTGCACTTCCTCCTGAAATGGAGCATATGCATAACGTTTTCCACATTTCTATGTTGAGGGATTACCTCCGAGATCCTTTCCATGTGATAGAGCCGACCCACGTAGTGCTAAGTGATGACTACACTTATAAAGAACGGCCTATTCAGATTGTAAACAGACGGATCAAAAAGTTGAGGAACAAAGAGATCCCGTTAGTGAAAGTTGATTGGCAGAACCATGGTGGCATGTATGCCACTTGGGAAAAGGGAAGATGACATGGTTAAAAGATATCCTGAACTGTTCCCACTGAATCCTGTTTTCTTCCAGAATGAAGGTAATTCGAGTTTGGAGGACCAAACTCTTTATAAGGAGGAGAGACTGTAATAACCCTCATCACTGATCACTGATAACGCTACTGATCACTATTAAACTGAGACTGAACATGATTAGTAATTGAATTGATTGAAATACTGAACTGACTGATTGAATGCGCTAGTTTAAATGCATACCTATCTCTGCTGATCATAAAATTATCTATTTATGTTTTATGTTTTAAATTGCGAATTGAAGGCCTTATCGGCAGCCGAATCTAAAATTGATTAATGATTTATGATCATTAGGATTTATGTGATTTTATGGTATATTCATCTGAAATGTGATTTGGTATGATTAATTAAATCAAATATTGATAAATTACACTAATTGGCTTTATTTACAATTATGCCATAATGATGGGCCACTTAAGTCAAATTATATTGGTCTTGTTGAAGCTTGCATTGCATCATTCTTGTTCATCACTCCGTGAGAGCTAAACCGAATGAGAGAGAGAGGGAGAAGGAAGGAGATTCCAACAATTTGGCTTGGAGGCTTAGGAAAATTAAAGAGAATTGCATAATTGAGCTTCCCTTCTTTGAATTGAAGACTTAAGGTAGGATGTTCAACATTTAATTTGTGAATCCAAGTCATCTCTTGCATGGTTCATGGAAGTTTAGTGAATTGAGTCTAGAACTAGCTTAAGTTGTTGAATTGGAGCTTGAATCTTGCATGCATGTTTATATTGTTAGTTTGGAGGTTTGATTTCATGGAAATCTTGCATGCATGCTCACATTTATGTTTAAGTCCATAATTTCATCATGTTTTGTAAAGATTGGCTCACTAGAACAATTATTTGAAGCTTGAAAAGTTGTTTAAAGTCTTGCATGTTCAATTTAAGTCATGTTCATGAAAATTGGTTTGAAATTGGGTTGATTTGATCTTCCTTTGGGGCTTTGATTTTACAATTGAGCTTTGAATCATGTTAAACTATGAGTTTTGATGTGTTTTCCAGCAAATTAGCCCAAGTGGATCGAAATTTATTTTTTAAAACTTGAATTTGAGCTTGAGGTTAAAATCTGGGAATTCCAAATTTTGAACTCACGCCGGAGCGGGGTGATTGGCGCTCGAGCGTGGAATTCGTGCTCCCAGCACTTTGCACTATTTTGTAGTCCGCCGAAAGCGGTATTGACGCCGAAGCGGACCTTGTGTCTTATGCTCGGCGATATCGAGCGCCCATCGAGCGTAATTTTCACACATCCAAGACTTTTGTCATAGCGATACGCTCGAAGCGAGTAAATCGCCGAGCGGAGTATTTTGTTTTTTTACGCCGAAAGCTGTAAATCACGCCGAAGCAGACCCCTCTTTCAAAATTTCAAAATGATTTAAAGTGCGTCTTTGTATCCTCATTCCATCCTAGGCATTCCTAGGCCTAGTCTAAGGCATCTTAATGAGGATATGGATGTAAAACCGCGCTGAGTCTAAGTAGGGACTAAGTCTTTGATTCCTGAATGTGAACTTAGTGTGTGTTCATCCTATAAACTGTGTAGGGTTGGCTTTCGAAGACACTCTAGCCGCCAGGCCCGTAACTCGTGAGTAACAAATCGTAAAGATATGTTCAAATATGAATATCTTCTGAATGGTTAAACTGTACTGTTTCTGAATTGATAATGTTAACTAAATGAATGTATGTCCTCTATTCTGAACTGTATTGTGGCATCCATAGCAACCTCCATCAAGTATCGCATCGTTACATAGATCTCTGTTAGTTCCTATCTTGGAACTTCTGTTTACTGTTGTGATGGCCATCATTGACTGCTCGGTCTTTTAAGACCTACTATTCTTCAGATCGCTATGCTAATGGATGTAATACATGACCGTTATGACCGAATGACCGAAAATACCGATTTAATGAACTGCTTTTCATTCGAAGGACATTCATTCTTAACCTTTACGCATTATGTTATTCATCGGGCTTTAGCTCACTGCTCATATATATATGTAGGTGTACAGGCACCAGACCGGAGCTAGGAGCGTGGGTTAGACTCCCCTTTTTGTCAAGCCAACTACTGTGCCTCACTTGAGGTTACGAGCCTGTTTCAAGCCATGGCTTGGGGTGTTTAAATTCCCCATCTGTCCCTATATCTGCTTTTGTATCGTATAAGCCGTATGTCTTTATCTTGTTATAATAAGGATTAGGTCTCATCTGAATGATTGTACATATGTATAGACTGTTTCGTTATGAATGTGCATATGAATGAAAAGTCTTTTTACATATAGACTGTCACTGCTCATTGGATATTGTTTAATTACTGTTTTGGCTTCCGCCATACCCCTGTACTCTGTATTACTTTATCACTGTTAAGCAGGCCTTCGGTAATCTTGGATTACTGGCCGGTTACAGTGCTAAACCTATAGGGGCGGGTTTGGGTCGTGACAGAAATGTTGCAATTGTTCTTCATTTAATTGTTGTTTACTAAATTTTCCTAAACAAGCCACCAGTAAAAGTCCTCTTCATTGAGGCTGAAAGAACTAAAACACAATCGTCTGATAATTGGTTGGCAATTAATCTTCTGTAAGGATTGATTAATCCTTACTGGTACGCTTAAAATTACAACACTAACCTTCGAAAGCCAAAAAGCCAACATATATTTTTGGCACTCCCGGTGGGACTAATTGAAATGGCTAAAAGTAGGAGACAAGGAGAAAATAAATGCCTAGAAGAAGGTGTTGAAGAAGAGGTAGAGGTACCTGATCTAGAGGATAATGTGATAACACATCCTATGGAAGTACCTATATCATCAGAACCTATGGTTGAACAGACTAGTAATACAGAACATGCACCACGTGTCCAGAATAGTAGACGAGACCTTGGAATTGGACCATCTACTGTTCCATCTACTCAGCCAATGAATCCATGGAGAGGCCTAGTAGATGCCATGGGACAACAGTTAATGAACATAATGGAAAGATGGGCAATATCCTTTATGGATCGTATAAATACCCATCAACCAAATAACACAAGGCATATGGAGGAAATTTCAAATGTCCCTCAGCAAAGATTGGCTAGAGATAAATAGCCTATGCAAAGTAATGGACATACTAATGGTCAAACTAGTAATCAAAATTATGAAAGACCATCACGTCAGTTTTGGTATGAGCCTCTTTCGAGGCCTATGTTAAATCAAAATGCCTTATTACTTAACAGTGAAGCTATGCAAATTAGTGGATATGGGCCAACATAAGAAAATGGCATGAGAATGTTTCCAAATCCCATGTTCAAAGCCATACCTGGCACAAGGAGGTTCACTAATCCTTTGTTCGAATTTGTACCCGGGGGTTTGGAAAGGTTTCCTGCAGTTGGAAGAGAAACAACACCTATTCCTTCTATTACAGCACCTTTTGCAGGTCCTTTCGCAGGACAGGCTCAGAGGGGTCAACCATACCCTCAACAGCAGCCAGTACCATAGGGACAGCCAGTCCCAAATATACCTCCCTATGGACCAAGAGGACCTCAGGCACAAGGTTTTCCACCAAAGCCTGTGTTTGTTCCTCTAGTGGTAGTCCAATAAGCACAAAATATGGTTTTTAGGGACCAAATTGCTGATATTGTCAGAGAAATGTGTAGACCTATGGCTCGGGGGGTTCAAACTGTTGTGTATAGGAAACCATACCCAGAATGGGTGGATAGGGTACATGAATACCCAAGAGGGTTTAGAATACCAGACTTTGCTCTTTTTTATGGGAATGGATACTAGTCAACAGTAGAACACATTGCTAGCTTCGCTGCCCAATGTGGTGAATTTACCAATAATGATTACATGAAGTTAAGATTTTTTTCAAATTCTCTAACTGGGGCAGCTTTTGTATGGTATATTAACTTTACACCTGGCTCTATCCAAACTTGGTAACAAATGGAGGAGGCATTTCATGCCCAATTCTTCCAAACGGAGCTAGAAGTTTCTATGGCAGACTTGGCAAGGTTAAGTCAAAGGCCTGATGAGAAGGCTGTTTAATTTATTGCTAGATTCAAAAGAGCACGAAACAAGTATAGGGTCAGTCTACCAGAGCCTGAATTTGTGAAATTGGTTCAAAATGGTTTAGAATTTAGTCTTCGAAAGAAGTTTAACTCAACTGAGTTTTGAGACTTAGTGGAATTAACCTATAAGGTGTCTAGATATGAATCATTACTTGAGGAACAACAAGATCGAAGTAATGCAACATACAAGACTTATTATAGAGGCCCTAATTATGAGATTGATGCAACAGAGATCGTAGGAAAAGAGCCTGTGATCTGTGAGACATTAATTCATAAAGACACTACAATAGACCAACAGTTTAAAAAGAAAGACCTTCATAGGAAATATTATTTCGATTTAACAAAGGCAGATGACATTTTTGATTATTTGCTTGCGGCAAACTTCCTAAAGTTACCAAAATGAGTCAAAATTCCTTCTCCAGAAGAACTTAAAGGAAAAGTGTATTGTAAATGGCATAATTCTTGGTCTCACTCAACTAAAAACTGTATTGTTTTTCGAGACAGGATCCAAGAACAGATTCGAAAGCGGAGTTTAAAATTCCCGGCTAAAGCAGAAAAAGCTATGGAGATTGACACTAATCCATTCCCAGAAATTGGAGAAGTTGCAGCCAATGTTATTGTGCCAGACTTCCTAAACTTATCCTTGAAGGAATTGGAAGAGGTTAATGTGCAAATGCATGTTGCTAGTCAAACTACTGTCAAGAAAGATACCAAAAGTTCACCAGCAAATAAGTAGGGCTTTGCAGACCAAAGGGAGGACTCTAGTGAGGAGGCATTGGATGATGACTTTTTAGAGGCAACTGTCATGCAAATAATGTGTTCCAGATGCAGGTTAAGTTACAAATGGTTGAAAGGGCTCCCAATTGATGGGAAGTAGTATTACAAGAATGTGCAGAGGCGCCTTAAACCAACTAGGGCCTACAACAAAAGGCCATACCCAACTGGTCCCAAATAGCAGCCATTTTTGGCTGGACCAACAACTACTAGAGTGCATTCCAAGGGCAAGAGACCTCTACATGAGTTTAGACCACCCAACTACTACAGGATGAAGGGCAATTATCCTGAGAGGAGGCCTGAAGTGGGATCAAGTTATGGGATCAGAGCCAGAGATTGGCCTCCTAGACTAGCCTCACACAAGATAAAAAGCAGCCACCCTGATGGAAGGCCTGAATTAGGCTCAAGACATGGGATCAGGGCCAAACAGTGGCCTCCAGAGGCAGCTTCAAAGCTGGCTTCAAAGGTAGAAAGACATAGTTCAACAACTGAGCTAGTGAGTTCATGGGTACCTGGGGTTCCAAATTGGTTTGTCATGCAGAACAAGTCTAAGGAAATGCCTACCCAGAGAGGTGTTGTTGGAGACCACGGCAAGATGGTTAAACCTCCATTGGTGGCTCCAAATAATTGGGTATTACTAAAGCATCCAAAAATAAAGGAACCAAATATGGTTCTAGTAATTTCTAGGTCCCAAAGGAGGAAGATCCAACGAAGGTACACTCAGTACCAAAAAGATCTGAAGGAAAGTGGGGAGAGTTCTTCATTGGCTCAGCCAAAAGGCTAGATAAAGGAAAGAGAAAGTTTAAAATTGCACCATAGTCCAAAATCGACTCCTCATAACAGAAGGAGTTTCAACAAAGAGCAGTTGGCTAAAGTTCACTCTGAACTAAAAGCCAAGGAAAGATCCAGCTTAGCAGGTCTTGAAAAGGCTTTGATGGAAAGCGACAGTGAGACAGAAGGAGAAGTTGACCTAGGCAAAAGGAAAGAGATGGTTGAGGAGGAGATGTTTGAAGCCTTCATGGCTGAACATACATTTTTGGTCGAAAAACCAGCAGGAACAGACCATTCGAAAGAAGTCAATAGTGCTGAAGTGCTAGAATGCAACATGGAAGATGTTTCTGAAGTAACTGAACAAGTTAGCCTGGAAAAGAAGCAAGTGCAGCCAGTAGTTCAATTTGGCTCATTTCCTCCAGTATCAGTGAATATGATGCATATACTACCACAGGAGTTCCAGGCTGAAGATGGAAACCAAGAAAGTCAAAAGATTGACCCTATTCCAGTTTTTAGTGAAGATTCACAAGTTAGTATGGTTCAAGATGAATCTGAAGTGGCCACACCAATGGAAACTGAGGACGAGAGTGAAGAAGAAGTGAGTATTAATCTCTCATATCCTTTTGAGTATCCTACAACATCCATTACACAGCATGTCAAGCCCTTGTATATCAAGGCTTTTTTTTGATGGGATACAGATGAATAGGGTATTGGTAGATAATAGAGCAGCGGTGAACCTACTTCCGAAATCTTGTTTAAAGAAACTAGGGAAAAGGAACCCCAGATTAATCCCAACCAGCACAACCATTGCTGGTTTTGCTGGAGATAAACAGATGGCTCAGGGTATTTTGCCCATCAACCTGAGTGTAGGAACCAGAGATTGCATGACGACATTCTTTGTTATTGACAGCAATGCTAAATATAATGCTTTACTTGGCAAGGATTAGATTCACACCAACGAATGTGTGCCATCCTCTTTACATCAAAAGATAATTATAGCCTTGTGCAATGGAGAGACAGAGGAGATCAATGCAGATCCTCAACCCTTTGTCGCTTGTGCTGACTTTGTAGAGGCCAAGTTGTATACTGAAGGAGTAACACCACTCAGTATATTGAGAAAACTTGATGGTTCAGCCAAAGTGATGGCTGATGAGGAAGTAGCACACCTGAAACACTTGGTACAGGAGAGTGCTGATGAAGAATTCGTCGTCAAAGATGATAATGATGCCTGGTTGTAGGCAAGAAGATGAAACCCAAGAAGCCAGACCTTTGGCTTTAGTCAAGTTCACAGCATTGGACTTAAAAGCAATAGTCTAAAAGGTTCAGGAATAAGAGAAGGAAGCCATGGTAGTTGGCTGTAAGCATAAACAACAACAGGTCAGACCTTTGACCTTTGATAAATACTATGCATTGGACATCGAAACAAAAGTCCAGGAAATACAGGAGAAAGAAGCCTTATGAACAGACTTTGTCTATGAGAAGGAGGGCAAAGATGTTGAATCAAAGAAAATGGGAGCAAAACAAAGCAAAGAAATTGCTTCGAAGACAGAAGAAATAAAAAAAGAAGCATTAGTGAGTTCTCAAATACAAGACCCCTTGGAAGAAGTCAATTTAGGGGAAGGGTCTACACAACAACCTACCTACATCAGTGCTTGTTTAAGTGCTCTTGACAGGGATCGATTGTTGATGGTCTTAAAGAGATATAAAGATTGTTTTGCATGGTCTTATAATGAACTAACAGGAATGGATAGGTCATTAGTGGAACATAGGCTTCTTAAGAAGCCTAATTTCAAGCCATACAAGTAGAAACCAAGAAGGGTGAGTCCTGAAGTTATTCAGAAGGTCAATGAGGAAATTCTTAGGCTCCTTAAGACAGGCTTTATTAGAACAGCTAGATATGTTGAATGGCTATCCAATATTGAGCCTGTGGTTAAAAAGAATGGTAAAATAAGGGTATGCATCGATTTTAGAAACCTGAATTTAGCAACTCCAAAAGATGAGTACCCCATGCCCATAATAGATTTATTGGTGAATAGTTCAGTAGGGCACAAGATTTTATCAATAATGGATGGGCATTCTGGTTATAACCAAATCTGCATTGCAGAAGTGGATGTCTATAAGATAGCATTCAGATGTCCTGGGAACATTGGCACCTTCGAATGGGTTAAAATGCCATTTGGCCTAAAGAATGTTGGGGCTATATCAAAGGGCTATGAACACTATCTTTCATGATCTTATTGGAGGATATTTAGAGTGTTACATTGATGACATTGTAGTGAAGTCCCAATCCATGGGGGAACATTTGTTTTACTTGGAAGCAGCTTTCGAAAGAATGAGAAAGTTCAAGTTGAAGCTTAATCCTTTCAAATGTACTTTTGGTATATCAGCTGGAAACTTCTTGGGCTATGTAGTACACAAGAAGGGAATACAGATTGATCAAAATAAAGCCAAAGCTATCATTGAAGCCAAGCCTTCATCAAGTAAGAAAGAAGTATAAAAATTCCTTGGACAGGTTAATTTTCTTCGAAGATTTATTTCTAACACTGCAGGGAAAACTAAAGTATTTTCTTCCTTATTAAGGTTGAAAGATGAAGAGGAGTTTGTCTGGATGCCAGGACATCAAATTACTTTCAAAGGAATTAAAGCCTACTTGGCCAAGCCGCTAGTGCTGATGCCACCAAAGAGTGATAAGCCTTTGAAGTTGTACATTGCTGCAACAAAAGATTCATTGGGAGTTTTCTTGGCCCAAGACAATGAAGAAGGCAAAAAACAAGCAGTTTATTACCTTAGTAGGTTCTTAAATTCTTATGAATGTAAATAGTTAGTTGTAGAAAAGCTATGCCTTGCATTGTATTTTGCTGCAATGAAACTAAGATATTATCTTTTGCCTACAACTGTCTTGGTAATTGCAACCACAGATTTGGTTAAGTATATGTTATCTAGACCTATGTTGAGAGGAAGAATTGGCAAATGGATACTAGCTTTATTAGAATTTCATCTAGAATATGTTCTCCAAAAAGCAGTAAAAGGACAAGTTTTAGCTAATTTCTTGGCAGATCATCCATGTTAGACAGAAAGCCAAGAGATAATGGATCTTGGTATGGTTAATATTGAGCCATGGCAAATGTGATTTGATGGATCAAAAGCTAACGATCTAACTGGAATTGGTGTGGTGATTAAATCACCACAGGGGGTAGAAACCACACATGGTTTCAGAGTTGATGAAATTAATTGTTCCAATAATCAAGCTGAATATGAAGCTTTAATAATGAGACTGGAAATACTTATTGGATTACAAGCTCATGTAGTTAATATATTTGGGGATTCTCAATTGGTGGTTAACCAAGTGAAAGGAATTTTCAAATGTCAAAGTGCAAACATGTTGCCATACTATGTTGTTGCCTTACATTTGCTCTCTCAGTTTTAGATAGCAAATATGACTTATATTCCAAGATTCATGAATAACAAAGCCAATGATGTGGCTCAGAAAGCTTCGAATTTCAGGAGAAATGATGACACTTAAATGAATATAAGTCAAGCAACATATCAAAAAGTAATACTGCCCTTAACTAAAAGGAATGTGGGGCTAGAAGTTAATCATAATGACTTACAAGACCAAGATTGGAGATATCCAATGATGCAGTACCTAACTGGCCCATCTTTGAAAGCTAGCAAAAAGATCAAATTACAATCTATGCAATACATAGTGTATGGTAATGCTCTTTACAAAAAGGGAGCAGACGGGTTGTCATTAGAATGTTTAGGGCCAAAGGAGGCATTGATAGCCATGCCTGAAGTTCATGAAGGCATCTGTGGTGCTCATCACCTGGTGTGAAGATGAGATGGCTGCTTCGAAGACATTTCTACTATTGGCCAACCATCCTTAAAGATTGTATAGAATATGCTAGAGGTTGCTAGGTATGCCAAAAGCATGGCACGATAAGACATGTACCAATAACTGATTTGCATGCGGTTGTGAAGCCTTGGCCGTATAGAGGATGGGCTATGGATATGATAGGAAAAATACATCCACCCTCTTCGAAGCATCATTGTTTCATCTTAGTGGCCACAGATTACTTCATTAAGTGGGTCAAAGCTAAACCATATAAGGCTGTAGACCAGACTGAAGTTATTGGATTCATTAACGATCTAATCCACAGATTTGGCATCCCACAGACCATAACTGTTGATAATGGGACTGTATTTGATGGGAAGATGGTAAAGTCTTTTGTGGCAGAGTTTGGAATTAGCCTTGTTAATTCTACCCCCTATTATGCACAAGCAAATTGTCAGGCAGAATCATCCAATAAATCCTTGAAAAAAGGAATACAGAGAGTTGTGGAAGACAATCTCAGGGATTGGCATAACTTACTGTTGGATGTATTATGGGCATACAAGACTTCTCTAAGATCAAGTACAGGAGTTACTCTTTATGCTTTAGTATATGGGCATGATGCAGTGTTACCTGTAGAAATTAACATCAAGTCCTTGAGGGTGAGATGCCAGGATCAGTTAGTTCCTGAGCAGTACCATCAGAGTATGTTCTTGGAATTAGAGAATGTAGATGAAACTAGAATTTTGGCATTAAATAGCATTCTTTTCCAAAAGAAGAAACCATCCAAAAACTATAATAAGAAAGTCAGACACATTAGCTTTGATGAAGGTGACTTGGTATGGAAGACAATACTCCCAATAGAAATTAAAAGCCATAAGTTTGGCAAATGGTCACCTAATTGGGAAGAACCATATCAAGTTCATAGAGTCTTGCCTTGGGGAGCATATCATTTGAGAAATTTGAATGGATATGTACACCTTATGAAAATTAATGGCAGGTATTTGAAGCCTTATTATCCAACTGTGTGGGAAACACAGAAGTATAGTAAGTGTTAAACAAAAGAAGCATGAAAACACTCAAATAATAAATAAATATTTTATTTCATAAGGTGTTGAATACATGCAACCATAGATTGGCCCAAAAGTCAGTACAATGATTCAGTTGTTCCTTCACAATTGACTCTCTACTCTTAAGAGATAGGAACAACTGAATGGCCGTAGTCATCTCCTGCTTTCGATCATCCAGTCCTTGGTTAGTAATTTGCAGCTTGGTGACAGTTCAATCCAAAGTTAGGTTGACTGCTGATAACTCTTCTTCTAGTTGAGCTTTCTTCTCCAAAAGTTGGGCTCGAAATTGGGAGACAGAGGAATGTTATTCTTTCAATTCAGACACTTCAACATGAATCTAGGAAACAAATTTCTGGTCTCTCAACAATTTCTCCACTGCAACTTTGGCAACATGGCAGATGTTGATATAAAAGTCAACGGTAGCTGCTGCCTGAGATAAATGACTTGAAATAGCCATGCTAGATTGCTTAATAATCTTGCAGCACTGGAGGAAACCATTTTTGATAATAGGTCTTTGCAAGGCTTCGAAGGAGATCCTCGAGAACAATGTCAGCAACTCCAAACAGCTATCTAAATCCAGTGAAGGCGAGGAAGTCCTACTGATGGTGGAAGAGCTCTCAAAAATTTCTTAGAGAGAATCAGCTAGAACTAATGGCTCAGTTTCATTGCTAGCTGTTGGAATGGTAGAAGGCATATCAAAAAGGCTAGTTAGTCTAGTTTTGAAAATGTCCACCTCTTCTGTTGACATGGTTGGTATAGAAAGGGCTCTAGTAGAAGGAAGAGATGGCTGCATAGGGACAGAAGAGGAAGATGAAGTATCCCTAGTAGTTTCCATAGTCCTGGCTACCAGTAGGCCAAGAGAAGAGGGACTGTAGCCAGATAGGGATGGTGGACAAGGAATTGGTGAGCTACCAGTGTCTTCTCTGAGAGAATCAACTATCACTGGAGATGAAGTAATAACTGGGATTTCCTCGGGAGGGGAAGGAGCAGCAAGGTTTGAAGGGAGAATAAATTGGGTTGAGTTAAAGGATAGAAGAGGAAAGTATGAAGTTAAGCCAAAGGATAAGGATATAAGAATGCTTTGTCTCAAAAAAGGTATGAAAAGTGTAGAACCAGGGAGTGTGAGTATTGCTTGAATGGGCTCCACATTTCGAGGCATTGTTTCTGATAGTCTTTCAAGTTCAGATGAAATTGAAGAAGTCCTTATTGAAAGAGAAAGCAGAGTAGTTGCTGCAAAAGAAGAAATACGAAGCAATGTTGAGTTTCAATATCAAGAACTTGAGAAAGGAATTAGAGACACAAAAGGAAATTACTAGTTTCAGAAGTGGTAGCAATGGTTGGAGAGCTGCAAAGGGTATAATGTTCAGCAGTTTGTTATTTCCTTGCAGCTTCTCTTTGGAGTTCATTAGCAGCAGTAGCTTTATCCCTAAGCATTTGTTGTTGTCTTATCTTCTCAGCCCTCTGGAACACAATGATTTCTCTAGAGCGTTCTGCTTCCACTGCTTTAACAGATGTTTCGTGAATGGGGTCCCCAGTGAAATCAGAGAGAGAGACTGTCATTTTCTTCTTTCTTTTTAATGGTGTCTCTTACTCTTTTTCTGCTTCCTCTTTCTCCATGTAAGCCTTAGGTACCTTTTCTTCAGTATCAAGCAAGAGCTTTCTTTTCCTTTGTTGCTTCTGGTTACTGTTAAGGAGATTTAAAGCTTAAGCTCTTTGAGGAGAGTCTCCCTGTGAGGCGCCTACGCCACCTGCACCAAAGAAGGAACTATAAGTAAAAGGCAAAAGTATCATAAAAAGAAGAAAAGAAAAAAAGCAGTAATGCATACTTTTCTTCGAAATAGCTCGAGTAACTCTAGGAAGAGGTGAGACAGCAAAAGCAGACTTTGTAGTAGTAGGGGTAGGAATTGGGGTAGCATGAGCAGCAGAGGAAGTAACAACTCCAGTTCCTTTAGACTTGGTTTGAGGGACATCTAGTACCATTAATAGATCTTAAGAAGAAATGGCCAAGTGCACCTCCATATTGGCCATCCACCAGTTCTGATGCCTTTTCAGTGTATTGCTTTGAGGTATGAAGGGTAGGTACTCAAAATTAATTAGATCTTGGATAAATTTGGAAGTTGTTTCTTTTAATCTGGATCTTGGAACCTTCAAATCTCTGCTGACAAGGTTTAAATTGGACTGACTATAGAGAGGGATAGGGATCTCCTATCAGAGTCCAAATTGCCTAGCAAATTGGGCAGGGCAATAGGGCTTAGAGATGCATTAATAAGCTTTGGGGTTCATAGTACCAATGAATAGTTCCCTTGGGATCAAAATAGAAGCCCGCATGTTTTTGTGCTGAGGCCTAGAGTAGGACCTATCACTCAAAAAGGTCCTCAACCAGGCTGGGCCAATATTGGTATCTTCGAAGGGACAGAAGGTGTGAGAAGAAGGAGAAGCTAGGAGTTAGTGAAAGAAAGAAAAGTATAAGGCGAAGTTGGAAGGATAAAGTGAAACATTAGCTAACTTCATACCATAAGTGATAGGGTTTGGCACCAAGAACTTTAAGCATTTAGACTGAAAATCAGTGAAGTATACAAAAAACCAGAGTTGGAGTATCCAAAATGGGTCTCCTTGATTGGCATCCATGGGTTTTTCACAAAAAATTGAACAAACTCTATGAACATGACCCAAAACATATGGAGCTAAGGCCACATTTTTTTCTAAAACAAAGGCTTTGGCAAGAGGGGCAAACTCATACATGATCCTTTGAAAAGAAGTACAGAAGAGGAATTTGCAAAGCTAATACAATAAAGAAGAAAAAAATTCACTATCAGTCACAGGGCCTTCTCTTTTGTTCTCAACCTTGACAGAGTCACTATAGGATGAGTTCAGAAGGGGGAGAGAAAAAGGGGTTTTGAGGTCAGGATAATCTAAACCAATAGGGGTACCAATAGGGGATAATCCTAACAGATGACAAATGTCAAGGACAGTAGGAGCCATCATCCCACATCTAAATTGGAAGAAATTAAAAACAGAATTCCAAAAACAAAAAGCAGCAGGTATTAAAAATAGGTCTTCTGAGATGGTGAACTTGGACAATTGAAGGGCGTCGAAGAGGCAAAGCTCCTGAAGATCCAGTATCCTAGCAGAGATGACCTGATCATACCATTTTTCCCACTCTGGTCTTATTGTGGGCCAGCAGCAATGGGGTCGGTTCATCCTCCAGCTTCCCCAATCAAGGCCACCTTCGTAAAGGAGGCAATGATCCTCCATACGCAGATACAGAGTTGGAAGCTCAGTGGGGATCTCCTTGAAAATAGGTCCAAGCACGTATTCTTGTTGTTCATGGCGACGGGGAATAAAGATGCGCCCGTCGATAGCACTTTTCTCACTAGCCTTGTATTTCTCACACTCTTCAGCAATGATCCTTTTTAAGGCTACGAATGGACTCACACGTTCCACGGCCGGTATTTTCAAGGAGGAAGAAAGCCATTGACAGGAGTTTTTCAGAAGACGAAGTTAAGAAAAAGGGTAAGGGAAAGGAGAAGTCAATAGAGATGAAGGGTTTGTGTATTGGGCGAACAAGTGAATTAGAAGAACGAAATAAAAGGGTTTTTAAACCTCTCTGTCCGAAAAATACCCAATCGTTTTAAATGGATAGAATTCATAAAAAAGTACTAAAGGTACGGATGCGAAAAATTTCTCTCAATATTGATAATTTGGGAAGGAAACATATCTCAAATACTAATATTGGCTTCGAAATCAAATGTTTGGCTTCGAAGCCAAGCTTTGGGGCAAAAATCATGTGACAAACATTCAGCTAGAGCTTCGAAAACAGGAAGTTGACTTCGAAACACATTTCGCACCTAAGAGTACAGAAATGTCCAGGTATTTGTTTACTTCAAGAGGATTAAAGACCTGCTTTGAAGTTTCTCGTTGCAAGTAAAATCCTTCGAAGTAAAGTTTGAAATACTCTACAGTTAGAAGTTGTTTGTTCTAGAATTCGAAGTGACATAAAACCAATATTTGGTTAAGTAGTGAAGAACACAAAACCAATATTTATGTCCCTCCGAAGTCTAGAAAGCATAAATGTTGGTTTATACAAAACTTAAGCAATAAATTAACGGTGAATAAATTAACGGTTGACAAAGAACTGATTTGATCACATAGCTATCGATATCCGATCAACGTGATTTTTTACGGGCATATAGTACTCGAAGAGTTCTACATATTGAACGGTTCAAATTTTCAAAATGGGATTCGTGGTGGGCCTCACAGGCCCAATAAGATGCATTCGATCAATGGCGGGGACCAACAAAGCAAGACCCCATTTGAATATTGTGCATTTGAGGCCAAGTTTGGGTACTCCCAAATAATCCAAAAAGCCAAAAAGTTACTCAAAAAGTTAAAAAGTTAACACTATTCACCAAAAGTTAACAATTACGGCTGCACAACTCCCAATTCAAATTTTCCTCTAAAAACCAATTTTCACAATTTTTTATTACACATTTTTTCATAAAAAGTCAAAAAGTTAACCCAAACATCCATATTTTCAACCTCAATTTTTTTGTCCAAAAAGATAAAAAAGTACACTTATTTAGTCTTCCCAAACAAGGCCTTGTGAGGGTCAATCGTGGATATTTATTGACGTAATCTCTAAAGCACACCCAAAAAACACGTGAAATTTATGACCTCATTTTTTTTTTCCTTCTAGAAAGTATAGCGTCTATCTAAAACAGATCCCACTCCACTATCCCACACCCCCATATCCCACACACATATGGAGGTTAGTAATTAGAGAAGAAAAAAAAAATTTTTGGCCAATCACAATCTACTGGGGGTTATGGGAGACTAGAGTATTTTCTATCTAAAAATAAAATTAAACAATATATATACAGTGTTTAAGTCAAGATATTTTTATTGAAGACAAAAAAGTTTTTCATTTTAATTGACAATGCAGTGTTTGAGTCAGTATATTTTTATTTTTTCGTCTTTAGTAAACTTTTTTCTTCTTTTAGTTAAATTTATTTTTATTTTTTTAGCTGCATCTAATCTAGATGCATCTATAATGTAATAATATTTATGAATAAATTTTTTTAAAAAAAGTTATTAATGACTAAAAAAAAATTCTAATTTTTTTGTTTTGTATTTTTTATTTTTTTGCATCTTTAGTGATTTTTACATCACATATGGAGCTGATGGGTTAGTGATGTGGAAGATTCTATTAGTTTTTTGTATGGAAGTTAGTTTAGAAATAGAATGGGAATGATTACAAATATGAAGGGTCAAAGTAGGATGGATTACAAACATGAAAAGTCAAAGTAGGAAAAATTAAACTTGAAAGGTCAAAGTGGGAAGGATTGCAAGTATGAAGGGCCAAAGTGGAAAAAATTAAACTTAAAGGGCCAAAGTGGGAAGGATTGCAAACATGAAGGGCCAAAGTGAGAAAAATTAAACTTAAAGGACCAAAGTGGGAAATAGGTGAAACTTTAGGGGGCAAAGCGTAATTTATCCTAAAATAAATCATAAACTAATTAGAGTTTTATTTTTATATGGTTAAATAGCAAATGGAAAGTTTTTTAATTGTTTAAAATTAATAAAATCAATATGAGAAATCGCGATTAAATCGGCAAATCGATCAAACTAGAAATGGTTCAACCTAATCGGTTAAAGTCAAATGACCAACTAACTTATACAAAAATTAATTAATTAAAACTTTTAAATGTTATTTTAATTTTAAAATTCAAATTGTCTTGAATTGAAATATACACAATACTACATTGGGTCATGCTACATCCCCTAAAAACACCCCTCCTAATCCACCTAATTTCCATTCCAAGTAAGAAAAAACTTCAAAAAAAAACAGTTTCCTAAATAGGAAATTAGGGGTATTAAGGTAGGGTATTTTAGAGCTACCAAACATTTCCCATACTACATTATTAAGATTCACTTTATATAAATGACACAACTCACTTTTTTTTTTCTTTTTCCGATGTGAAATTATAAAATAAAAGTTAACCATTATTTAGACGGAAAGTTTATTTCTAATCAGGCAATCTCAGTCTTTCAATCTTTAATCAGATCAATCTTTAGTTTATTTCGAATTAAACAAATCTAATCAATATATTTTAATAAAACCGCTAAAATGACGATTAAACCAACAAATCAATCGAATAAAAAATAATTTAGCCTAATCAGGTAGGTCATAAGTAATTAATTAAAAATTTTAAAATGTAAACTATATTGAATTGAAACATTCACAACACTACAATATTAAATGGGATGTGAATATAAGATCCACTTTATATGAGTAAAATAATTAATTTTTTTTCTTTCTTTTCCCGATGTGGGATTATCAAATAAAAGTTAGTCAATGGTGATTTTCTTAATTGTTTAAAATCAAGAAAATTAGTACCAGATATTTAAACTCTTACAAGCTTCCTCACTAAATAGGATGAGAGTATAAGATTGTCTTTATATGAGTAAAATAACTTATTTTTTTTCTTTTTTCGATGTGAGATTATCAAATAAAAACTAATCAATGGAGATTTTCTTAATTATTTAAAATTAAGAAAAATAAGAAAATTAGTATGAGATATTAAAACTCTCACAAGACTCCTCACTGAAAATATTATTTTTCTTATATAATATATAGATAGATAAATTTTGATAGAATTATTACAATTTGTGATTTAAAAATTAAGTTCAGTATTTTTCGATTATGTTATTTATTTTTTTGTAATAATATTACTTCCTTAAAAATATTTAAATAAAAAAGTATATAATATTAACATTAGGACAATGCGTAATTCATTTATAAACTACTAATTATCATAATTCTATAATAAAAAAAATTGTATAATATTTATCATAAAAATACTTAATATAAACTACAAAAAAATACATTAAGAAATTCATACACCATAGAATTTTACTGATTCAAGTCTCCTTTGATAATTTTTAATTTTAATTAAAAAATCAAAAAATCACTATAAATTACCACGTTATTCCTTCTATTTTTTTTAGAAAAAAATAAAAAATTATTTAAATAACATATTATTAAACGAGACCTTAATACAACAATATCACAAATTGAATATTGGGGTTTTGAGTGTGAGGGTCAACTGTGGATAAATATTGACGAAACATACAGAAATCACACCCAATAAACACGTGATGTCAGCATTTCATTTGTTGAACGTATCCACAAATCAAATTATATCCTCAGTCAATAATTTAAAAAGTGAACCGCAATGTGTCATGCATGCGGTGCACCTGAAATCAATGACCTCATTTTTTTTTTTTTTTTTCCTCCTAGAAAGTATACCGTCTATCTAAAATAAAATTAAACAATATATATACAGTTTTTTTAATTGTAAACTGTTTAACAATTCAAAATAAAACAGTAAATTACATTTATCATCTTTGAAGTTTGAAAAAATTATAAGTAGTACCACCGTTTTGATATAATTACACGAATCTCTATTTTAAAAATTATAAATAGGCCGAAATAATATGAATACACAAATATAAACAAAAAATATATATATATATATATATATTTCAATGTAAAATAAATAACATTATCATTTTTTCATCCATAACAAACTAAATATGAGAAGAGGATAAATATTACTCAAATTAAAATTTTAAGAGAACCTAATGTAATTACGTCAAAACTGTGGAACATGCTATATTTTTTCAAACCTTAAGGGTGGTTTGTGTAATTTACCCAAAATATAATATAAAAAGAACAAGAATCTTTTCAGTAATTTTAAAATGCTTTTCATTGAATTTAAACTTTTTTATTTAAATTTTTTCTGCATTTATATTTTTACGTGCTACCATTTTTTTGCCTAATTGTATTACCAAATAGTTTTCTAAGATTTTAAAATAATTTTGTGAATATTAATACTCACAAAAACATATTTACACAAAATTAAATTACCAAAACGTCACAGGGAGCGGGGCTTATTGTGTAAACCCACACACTAAAAGATCCGCACCATTGTAAGTGTTTTGTGATCCATTTTGTACAAGTACTGAAAAAGGAGTAGGCCTGGATTTGTAACAAGTTCTGTTGCAGTTTGGTGAGAGCAAACCAGCTAAAAAAATCTTCACATGCTTTGAATGGTAATATGAACATAAAGCTTGTTGGCTAATAAATTATTAGCTTTTATTGAGGTAAGTAGCTGTTCATTCTAGATATGTCAAACTTTAGACCTACATTAAAATGTTGGGGAATTGTGAATTAGTTGCATGCGGTGGCGGAGCTACGTAGGGCTCAGGCGCCACGTGTCCTCTGAGTTTTGAGATTTTTTTTTTAACATAAAAAAAAATATTTCAAATAAAAAAAATTATAAAAATATTATTTAAAGTAAAATGTCAATGACATTTTTAAAATTATGAGAATAAAGTGTTTGGGAAGCCTTGAACTTGGATTTTTTTTTTTTTTTTCACATAACAACAAACTTTTTGTAAAATTAAAAAAAATACATCCAAACAAAATATCACATCCAACCCTATAATCATTTCACTTTTTCTCTCACAAACATCACGTCCAACCACAAAAAAATCTAACTGTCTTCCCAAACACAAAAATTTTTTTCTCTAATAATATCCAACAACTAAAAAAATTTACATAAAAACTTACTTTCCAAACACCCACAATGATTATTTTGATTGAAAATGAAGAGATTATAATAAGTCATATTATTATTCATGAAAATTTCAATATAATTGTGATATCTATCTGTACGAGAAAGAAATATGCCTTTTCGTATAATCCTGTTGATCAAGTCTACGTTCCTCTGTACGTCGTCGTTCTACAACCTGAAAACACAAACATGAGCTAGCCGGCGGGTGGGTGCCGGAAACCTCTCCGATGCCTAAGTCAGAAAGATTATCAAATAGGCAAAAGCTCTGTGTATTCATAAAGTCAAAATTGCATTACCTTTCCAAAGGTGATATTGGTGAGCTTATATAGGTTCCGTGCGACACAATCCTAGTAGGACTCTTACTCCTCCATGTAGAATCTTGCTAGGACTCATACTCTTGGAAGATAATGCTTATCCTCCAACACCCCCCTCATCGCTAAACCAAGTGAGATGGTCCTTCTATGGCGAACTCCAATAAGACCAAGTAGGCTGTTAGTTGGTCCTTACCATCCTCTCCCTTACCTCGGCTTTCCCATGCTAAGACCGAACTAACCATCAAGACCGAACGATCACATTTCGCTTTTTTTCTACCTCGGCCTCGCATGCAAAGGCCGAGCTATCCACGTAAGAATTAAGCGAACTACCATTTACTCAGTCCTAAAGCAAGCCCAACATTCCTCGGGCCTGAACAACATGACCAGCTAACTGCGACCGAACTAAACTCAAGTACTTACTCCGATGGAAATCCTGTACTTCGGACCGGACTAACACTTGTCCGGGCCCATCTTCTCAGCCTCTTCAATACGGACCATAGACCGGCCCACTATCCTAGCTCGGCCCAATTTAATCATAAATTACCCTCTCAATTGCCCCTTAATTCCATCTGCAAAGCATGATAGGGGATTACCTGTCTTCCAGTCGTGCTAATACCATTTAGCCTTCCCAAATGAGCTAAAACCGCTTAGCTTTTCCATAGAGCTAAGATCTTTTAGTTTTTCCAACCGAGCTAAGTCCACACTGGGCCATATCTGTCCGGCTCAAACGTCTCTTCAATTGCAGAAACTGAATCGATTGTCCTTCCAATGACACGTGGCACACTGGTATTGGCTATTTACAGCTGTTGCGCCGCCCTCGTACTCCGAAAAAATTAAACAGTTCCCGCTCTTTTGGCCCTTTTCACCAAAAGAACTCCTCACGTTTGAATCTCACCATACTCTGTTCATCTCCTTATGCAGTCTCTCTCTCTGTGCTTCTGCTTTTTCAATTCCTTCCAACTTCTGAGCTCGTGTTCTTACTGTTGCTGTCACTCCTCCCTCCAGTTCTTCCTTTTTACCAGGTAAGCCTTCGAAATCTGCTTCTTTGTTATTCGCTTTCGTTTTAATCCATAGCAGTCTATTTTGCGTGTTTTTGCAAAACACTTTTTGTTTTGTTTCCGCAAAACTTAGCCATAGAACATATGAATGCACGCAAGAACCTGTAGAACACTGATTTTGATCCAAAATCAGGAAGCAACCGAACTAGGATACCGTTTACCTTTATACACCGATATAGGAAAACTGGAACCGGACTGGCACTTGTGCACATCTTAGTAGTTTTAATAAGTCACCATCTGTTTCATACTAGCCGAAACAAAAACACACCGCACTAGGAATCTTGGCCCTCGACCGAGCTAAGGCCTCGGGCTAAGCCAGTTTTCTGAGTTCCTCAACCGGACTCAGAAAGCTGCCCCTTGACGCTTAACCGAAGTCACAAAAACCATAGGTAGAACCGAGATATCCAATCATACTGCCGAACCGGGATAACAAACAATCTTGTGAAAACCGAGGTAGATCTTGTAGCACCCCATCGAGCCGAAGTAAAGCTTCCTTTCTTTGTTTTGTTTATATAGCACGGTCAATGATCTGTACTTAACACCTTGTTTTTCCACTTTACAAACTTAGGTTGCCCAGGTACTTCCTCTGCGCGCTCAACCGAGCTCTCGAACACAAATTCTCAGCCGAACTAATTTATTTATAAGTTATTCAATAAATGGGGAAGTCTGATTTTAGTAGAAACCCAAGGTGGTCTAGCCGAATTCCGCCAGGACCACAACATTCCTGACGACGAACACCTTACCTTAGCCGAACGAGACGTCGACCCATGGAATAACGAGGGCTTTGTCCCCTTTACCATTCAGTCAATAATAGAAACCGACTACGATTCCTACCCAACCTTTAATCTGTGAGTTTCTTAGGCAAACCAGACTATGCCCAACCCAACTCTCCACCAACACATACCGTATAATAATGGGCATAGACGCCTAAACCGCTGCATGGTCTCAACCTAGGCTTAGCCGAAATATTCCATCAGTATTCATTAGGATCCAAGAATGAAGGCTGGTGTTATTACTTGAGAATACGCCGAGGCCGAGAAAAAATAATTAAGCACACACCGGACAAAGACCTAAATGATGACGACTTCTTCTGGGTGTCTGGCAATTTCGAAGACCATCAAGCCCAGATTCCTGGCCGAAGAATAAATTGGATAAAAGGAGAACCCGGTACACATACTCCGGTTGCCTTTCTCACTTTTTCTTTATCTCGGTTTTTCTCTTTTGAACCGAACTAACAGTTTGTTTTCCATTTGCAGATTCAGCTCATCTTCACTCTCTTTACAACTATCCCAACCTAGGCATTCTGCGCGCCGCACTACGGGTTCGAGAAAGAAGTTGGGCTAAATTGCTAGACTTCGAACCGACATACCGTTACACCGGTCGCCAAAAAGCGAGGGTGACCGACTTCCTACTCGAAGAAGAACCAGAACCGAACCCATCCTTGCCAAAGATCGTCCTTGTGCCACTCACCGCCGAACAAGAGATGGCAAAGAAGAACAAGCTGAAGGCAATGTTAACCACAACGAACCCAGCCGAACTACCACAAGCTGGTCAGACCACTGAAACCGTGGTGGCCCTTCCTTCCCAACAGCCATCCACCTCTCGCCGAAACAAACGTGCTCGGACTACCCAAACCGAGTCACGTCTTGTTGATGAGGACGAGACCGTTCTTCCTCAAAGCTCCCCTCCACGTCCCTAGCAAAGCCTCCAACCGGAGCAAACTGCCCGAACTTCCAATGCATCCAAATGGGCTCCTGTCCTCTTATTCGACAACTGGGATATCACTGCTGAGGATTCGGTGGTTGCTGATAAGGACCACTTGTTGGCTCACAGCCTGGCCAAAAGTGTGTGCCTCCTGAAGGACATGGAGCACCATCACAAGCAGCTCAACACCGAGCTCAAGTCAATTCGGTCCTCCACTAAGTCCATGATCTTGGTAAACAGCTTTCCCTTCTTTATGCAAATTTTTTCCAACTTTGAGTTCGGCTAACGTTACTTCTCCTTTGCAGGCTATCCAGAAAAACCAAGTCACTCATAGGAGGGTCATGGAGCTCAGGAGGAGTACAAGGGAGGCCATGGCCGAGGTAGAATCCAAAACGGCCGAACTCGCTGAGGCCAAGAAGTAGCTAGCCGAGCTGCGAGCAAAGAACGGTCGTTTGACCGAAGTAGTTAATTCGGCCGAGGCTGAGAAACAGAAGATCGCGAATGAGACAAAGGACAAGTACCTGCGTCACTTGGCACAAATTGAGGCGATGAAGGATGCCGAAATAAAGCAACTGAAGGGAGAGATGAAGAAGGCTGAGAAGCGAGGCTTCAAGGAGGCCGAAGAAGCATACTCCCTTCAATGTGACACAGCAAAAGATCTCTTTTTCAAGTGTGGCTGGAGAACTGCGGTGGAGAAGTTCGGTTGTACGCCCGACACCGAGGTATATGATGCTCCGCCGTACACCATTCTAGCTTTACTCTCACAATACGCTGCCGATCTCCAAAAAGCCTTTCTTGAGGGGTCCGGTGATGATGATAACGATGATGATGAAGAAGATGAGGAGCCATCTCATACTCCGGTTGTCAACGAACAGCAGAATGATCTAGCAGTTCGGTCTGAGCCAGTTATTGAAGATCCAACTCTTGAGCTGCAGCCGACTGATATCGAAGTTCAGGCTGACACCGAACGCCCACTTGAAACCGTGCTCCCCTCTGACACCGGACTCCAGGCGAATGCTGATGCAGAATTTGATGCCGAACTCGATGCACTTCTTGGTTGATTTTCTTTTTCCTTTTTGAACTCTTTTTTTTTTTTTTTTTTTTTTTTTTTTTTTTTTTTTGTAACCGGGCTGAAGCCCCCCCTAAATTGTACTTGGTTTGTAGTTCAATGAAAATTTCTTTAACTTTTATTCCGGTTTTGTGCATGTATGCTTATATTTGCAATGAATTTTCCATAAACTGATTTGCACAACTGTGGTCCCGGTTTAGCTATCTATCTTACTAGCCAACCACTCCTCAGCTGATATAACATACTTCGGCTGAAGAGTACGAAGTGTTGCTTTAATCTAGCCAACCACTCTTCAGCCGATAAAACTAACTTCGGCTGAAGAGTACAAAGTGTTGGTTTAATTCAGCCAGCCACTCTTCAGCCATACACTTACTTCGGCTGAAGAGTACAAAGAGTTGGTTTAATCCAGCCAACCACTCTCCAGCCAGCCACTCTTCAACCATACACTTACTTCGGCTGAAGAGTACAAAGAATTGGTTTAATCCAGCCAACCACTCTCCAGCCATACCCTTACTTCGGTTGAAGAGTACAAAGAGTTGGTTTAATCCAGCCAACTACTCTCCAACCATACCCTTACTTCGGCTGAAGAGTACAAAGAGTTGGTTTAATCCAGCCAACCACTCTCCAGCCATACCCTTACTTCGGCTGAAGAGTACAAAGAGTTGGTTTAATCCAGCCAAACACTCTTCAGCCATACCCTTACTTCAGCTGAAGAGTACAAAGAGTTGGTTTAATCTAGCCAACCACTCTCCAGCCATACCCTTACTTCGGCTGAAGAGTACAAAGAGTTGGTTTAATCCAGCCAACCACTCTTCAGCCATACACTTACTTCGGCTGAAGAGTACAAAGAGTTGGTTTAATCCAGCCAACCACTCTCCAGCCATACCCTTACTTCAGCTGAAGAGTACAAAGAATTGGTTTAATCCAGCCAACCACTCTTCAGCCATACACTTACTTCGGCTGAAGAGTACAAAGAGTTAGTTTAATCCAACCAACCTCTAAGTTGGTTTTTTCGGCCAACTTAGAATAAAATGTTTGGTTTTTTCGGCCAAACGTCCTGCAGCCTGGATCCTGATCCTGGGCTTAGGAAGGGCCATAGTTGGTTATTCCGGCCAACTATGTTTACAATACTCCTAATTTGCTAAAGCTACTTTCTACAGAAAACAAATATATTGAAAAAGAATAGACTTGTTTTATTGAGAAAGTAAAAAATTACACATTCTTAAAAAGGAGAAAGCTAAAAGTAAAATAACTTAAGATTGGCAGTGTTCCATGGCCTAGGAATTGCTTTGCCGTCCTCATCTTCCAAGTGGTATGCCCCTTTGCCTGCTAATCCGACCACTTTGTAAGGACCTTCCCAGTTAGGCCCTAACTTGCCATCTCCTGGGACCAATGTGTTGTCTATAACTTTGCGAAGTACCCAATCGCCGATCTTGAATTGCCTTGGATGCACCGTTTTGTTATACTTCCTAGATAGTTCTTATTGGTAGGAGGCAATGTGAACCAATGCCCTGTCTCTTCTTTCTTCCGCAAGGTCAAGTTCCAATGCTATGGCTTCGCCATTTAAGTTTGGATCAAAATTTTCGCTCCGGATTGTGGGGAGTCCGACTTCTAATGGGATGACTGCTTCCATGCCATAAGCTAAGGAGAATGGTGTTTCTCCTGTTGAACGTCGAGGTGTGGTGCGGTAAGCCCATAAAACATGAGGGAGCTCTTCTGCCCACTTGCCTTTTGCTCTTTCTAGCCTTTTCTTCAACCCATCTAAGACTATCTTGTTTGATGCCTCTGCTTGACCGTTTGCTTGGGGATATGCCGGTATAGAATTGTAGAACTCTATCTTGTACTCTTCACAAAAGCCTCTGAAAATTCTGCCGTCAAACTGAGTGCCGTTGTCTGAGATCAGTGCTTTTGGTATGCCAAAGCGAGTAATGATGTTCTGCCAAACAAACTTCTTCACATCTTTTTCCTTGATTGATGCCAAGGCTTCTGCTTCCACCCACTTTGTGAAGTAGTCTGTCGCAAGAAAGAACTTCTGCTGTTCGGTGTCTTTGGAAGCGGACCTACTATGTCTAAGCCCTACATTGCGAAAGGCCATGGGCTAGTTAATGGTAGTAGTTCTCTGGCAGGTTGGTGTATTTGGTGCGCAAACTTCTGACACTTTTCGCATTTTTTGACATACTTTTCTGAATCTGCTTGCATGTATGGCCACTAGTATCCTTGTGAAATAGCTCGGTATGCCAATGATCTTCCTCCTTGATGGCTGCCACATACCCCCTCATGTATTTCAAACAGGAACGCTTCCACCTTGCTGGGGTGAACACACTTTAAGTAAGGTCCTGAGAACGACTTCTTGTATAATGCCAAAGATGGAGAGAGCCAAAATCATGGCGACTTTGCTCTTATTCTGTGGCTTTTCTTCTTCTTCTCGAGGGTGCCGCCTTAGGAATAGTATGATGGGATCCATCCAAGAAGGACCTAACTCTGCACAACATACCTCTTTAGCTTCTGGGTCTTCAATGCTTGGTCTAGGCAGATAGTCGATTAGTAGTGGGTGAGGAACGGAGGTGTCTGCCATTGAGGCGAAGCCTGCGAGTTCGTCTGCTCTGCTGTTTTCCTCTCTGCCGATCTGTTCTATCCTCACTACTTCGAACTTCTTTATCTCTGTTCTGACCAAGTATTGGTACTTGGCCATCCTATCATCCTTTGCCTCGTAGTCGCCCGATATTTGGTTTACTACCAGCTGTGAGTCGCTGTAGACCATTAGCTCGGTGGCCTTCATGTAGAATGCTGACTTGAGACCATCCAAAAGCGCTTCATACTCCACTTCGTTGTTTGACGCTGGGAAGCCAAGGTTGATTGCTTGCTCCACTACTAGGCTGTCTTGAGAGATGAGGACTATGCCTAGTCCTGCTCCATGCCGGTTGGATGCTCCATCCACGAAGAGCTTCCACATTTCTCCAACAAACAACTTCCAGCAGGTGGAGGGATCAGATGATGCCTTGGGATCTTCCATGTTGCTGGTGGCTTCTTCAGAGTCGATGCTTGCTGTCTGCCCCTTGCTAACTGATTGTGCCAAGTCATCATTTGTTGGTATGTCCTGACTTGGTGTAGCATGGTTCACTTCTTTCTCCCTTTCTTTACTCTGGTCCGCCTTGGGGCCTGACTAAGTAACCAGTACTAGGGGTTGCGTTATTCCAACGTCAACTTCCATCCCTAGTTCGGTTTACCAAAGTTAGTTGGATCGAATGTGATGACTTCCAGGTGAACTCGCGACAAAATCTGCTAGTGCTTGAGCCTTTATTGCGCCTGGGTTGAACTTGATGTTGTATCGTCCCACCCCATCGCCCACTTCAGACCGCCCAAAAGTTCGCCTTTCAAATAAAGCCTTGAGTGGAAGGTCAGGAACAACTATGGTGTGGGCGTGAAAGTACGCGACAATTTCCTTGAAGCCATCATCAAGGCCAATGCCGCTTTCTCCAAAGGCAAGTACCTTGTTTCGTGCCCGATGGCGTCTTGTCGACATAGTAGATGGGCGGTGTTGGATTCTTCGTGGACCAACAACTGCGCTAATGGCATGTCATGACATCGCCAAGTATAAGAAGAGTTCTTCTCCAGGGATTGGTGTTATAAGGAGTGGTGGCGAAGACATGTACTCCTTCAAGCTTTCCAGAGCTTGGTCGCATTCTTCGTCCCATTCAAACTTAGCCTTCAGTGCATGGAAGAATGGTCGTAGCCTATCTGATGACTGGCTTATGAATCGGTTGAGCGCAGCCGCCATGCCAGTGAGATGCTGCACCTCCTTCACTGAGTTTGCCCTCTCCAGATCCTGTATTGCTTTGATCTGAGAAGGGTCCGCTTCTATACCTCGGTTGGTCACCAAGAAGCCTAGAATTTGCGGATCCTACTCAACACACACTTCGACGTTGAGGCGTAACTTATGCTTCTTCAGGATCTCGAACATCTCTCCTAGGTCCTTGAGATGGTCATTCTCATCTTTGCTCTTGACCACCATATCGTCGATGTAAGCCTCCATTGTTCTGCCTAACAATGGCTTAAACATCTTGGTGACCATTCTTTGAAATGTCACCCCTGCGTTCTTCAGGCCGAAGGGCATGACCTTATAGCAGTACAATCCTCTTGGAGTTGTGAAGGATGTGACCTCCTGGTCTGGTTCATGCATGGCGATTTGGTGGTAGCCTCTGTATGCATCCAGAAAGCTAAGTCGGTTGTGCCCCGCCGTTAGGTCCACCAGTTGATCTATCCTTGGTAGAGGAAAGCTATCTTTTGGGCACGCCTTATTGACCGTTTTATAGTCGACACAGACACGCCATTTGCCATTTTTCTTTGGCACTACGACGGTGTTAGAAATCCATCTTGGGTAGTGCACCTCTCTGATTGCTCATGCTTTCAGCAGGTTTCCTACTTCTTCCGCCACGATTTCGGCGTGGTGGAGTGCCAATCTGCGGGTGCGTTGAATGATCGGTCTGGCAGAAGGGTGGACATTGAGTTGGTGGCAGATGAAGTTGGGATCGATGCCTGGCATATCGTATGGGGTCCAGGCGAATACTTCGATGTTGGAGGTCAGGAATTCCAAGACTTCCAATCTCTCAGTGCTGGACAACAATGAGCCAAGTAAGAAGAACTTATCCGGGTTCTTCTCATCTATCCTGACTTCCACCAAGTCCTCCACTACTTTCTGACTAGCCGCTTTGCCAACATCCGCGAATAGTTCATTACTCTCTGGTTCTTCCACTGAATGAACATATCCTTTGGCAACGCGGCTGCCGTTCACTGTTACAAAGCACTGCTTTGACATGATTTGATCCCCATAAACTTCTTCTATTACTCCGGTGTCGTAGGAAAACCGCATCACTTGGTGGTAGGAGGACGCCACCGAGCGCATGGCATGCAGCCATGTTCTGCCCAAGATAATGTTGTAGGTGGAGGGGATCTTCAACAACTAGAACTCCACTTGTTTTGTCACACTCCCCGCTCTGACTGGGAGGATAATTTTGCCGATGGGCCATTCTGGCATGGAGTTGAATCCAATAAGGGAAGATACGGCCGACGCTAAGTCTTTATCTTGCAAGTTAAGTTGTTTGAAAGTTTCATAGTACATGATTTCACACGAACTTCCTTGGTCAATCAGAATCCGCTTAACGTCAAAATCCTTGACTCGGAGAGTGACGACCAAGGCATCGTTGTGAGGGCAATAAATCCTGGCCAAGTCTTTATCTGAAAAAGACATGACATTTGTGGCCTCTGTCTTCCCCTTCTTGACGACTGGTTGGGCACTTAGCATGTAACGACCCGGAATCGTAAATCGGAATTATCAGTAATTAATTATGCTTTAGCATGATTTAATTGGGAATTATCTGTTTGATTGGTAATAATCTGTGTTGTAATGACAACTACGGGACTGAAATCGATGACTGAAATGGATTCAGAAAATGAAATTGAAAATGTCTATGTGATACCGGGAATTTTTAGAACTATCTGAAACGATAAATTGAAGACTGAAATTCGTCTGAATCGCTAAGCCTTGTTTGGCTCAAGTTTTGGCACAATTTGATTTATGTGATATGTATAGATAAGGATAAAGGTTTTGTTGACCCACTTTGACTCAAATACAAAGAAAGAAATATCTAGGGGAGAGAGAAGAGAGAACATTCGGGAGAGAGAGAAAGCAAAGAGGAAAGAAGAAAGGGAAAGGAGAGATTAAGCTCTACAACTCCATTAAAGCAACTAAGGTAAGAATCCCTCCCTAATTTCTTGAAATAAAGTTGAATCATCCATGGTTTCATGGCAAGTAAATAGAATGGAAGAGAAATTATGTGTAATTTGAGCCTATATGACATGAAATTATGATTATTGAGCACATTGAGGGAGACCTCCATGGATGTTGAAATATGAAGCTTGTAGGTGCATGTTTATGGTTTCTATGATATGATGCTTATTGAAGTTATTTGGAAGTTATGAAGCCTTATTTCAAGTGTTTTCAAGTATTTAGACCTTGATTTTCATGATTTTGGAGATTGCATGTTGGGTTGGAAGTTTGGAAGAAGAACCCAGAATTTTCATTACCGCCGAAGGATCCGCCGCTCGAGTGGGGATTGCACGCATCCAGAATCTCTGTCTTCGTTCACAGTCCGCTCGAGCGGGGGTTTGGCCGCTCGAGCGGGGACCCATTTTTCAGAAATTTCAGGAAATGTTCCAATGAATGTTTTGGCATCCTCATCGCATCTTGGGCATGTTTAAACCTTAAAGAAGTTAAGATAATGAGATTATGATATGGTAACACCATTAAGAGAATGCATGAATTATGTGAATTGATGACGATATATGTTAAGGAATGTGTTATAATGTTGATGTTTGCAGGTCAAGAGGTGAAGACCGTGCAACCGGTTTCGGAAACCCTCTGTAAGTGACATTTCTGTAAAGATATGTTATTATGAAATTATGTTCTAAAAGTGCTATGATATGATACGTTTTGAAATGAGAATGTTTTCTGTGAACGAATGTTCTATTGCAAACCTAGTATGGCATCCATAGTCAGATGAGTCATGGGGGCGAGAACATGCAGGCCCATGCGTCATGAGTCATGGGGGACGGCATGGAAGGACAAGCCCATGACCAGTTTACGAGATCTCGGTATGTGTTTAATCGGTGTCCGGGACCGGTTACTCTAGTCGTTAGTCGACACGTGTTATGTTCTATGGAGTATGCCATTATGTATGTTCTTATCATGACGAATGACTGAAGTATGTTTATGACTGTTTTATTATGGTTTTATGAAATGTCGGACTTCGTTCACTAACCTCTTTACTGTTATGTTACTTGCTGAGCTTTAGCTCATTGTTTGTATTTATGTATTTATAGGTGAGCAATCTGGGAGCCAAGTCTAGGCGGAGTCTCGGATCGAGCCGCCGTTTTGAAAGCCTACCGTTTTGAGTGCTCTGAGCCGGAGCTAGGCCTGGAAGGCCGTTTTGAGAGCTTTTCTTTTGTCTTGCATCTGTGGCATACATTTATGTTTTGTATATGATCATGTTATGTAAAGATAGTGGGTAATTAACTCATTTTTGGCATGTAATGTATGTTCATATAAATGCACAGCTCTTGGACTATTAGGTTTCTTTTTCGCTTCCGCGGGCCCCGTTTATTTATGTTTTGTACAGTAAGGCCGGAGGTAATTTACGATCTTGACGGCCACGTTCGGACTTTTCGGGGCAAGTTCGGGGCGTGACAGAGTGGTATCAGAGCGCACGAGTTAATTTACCCACACACGTGTCCATATGAGCTGTTAGGTGCATTAGAAAAGATATAGAGCATAGCATGAGCATATGTGCATGTGTGTGTGTGTTTCAGTATATGAGGAACCAGAATTGAATGATGATGAGGCAGTAAAGGAAACAGTATATAGAAAATGAAATGTTGTATTTGCTATGGGTTCTATAGACAATGGAAGATACCAATGCCAGAAACGTAGATGAAACAGAACCGTCTGATGCAAGAATGAATCGATTAGAAAGAATGGTAGAAGTTTTGACTGGGTTGGTTAGACAGCAGCTAGAACAAAACCAACAACCACAGCAGAGACAGCCATTTCCGCCTCCTCCACCACCACCAGTGCAAGTAGAACAGATGAACAATGATGACATTATCAGTTTGACACAGAAATACAAGAAATTGAAACCACCAGAGTTTGCAGGGGGTATTGAACCCTTAAAGGCAGAGGCTTGGGTCTTAGAAACAGAAAAGATTTTCGAAGTATTTCCGTGTAATGATGTTTACAAAGTGTTGTTAGCAACCTTTACTCTGACAGAAGAAGCTAGACGATGGTGGATGTTGGTACGGGATCAGAATAGGGATTTGACATGGGATCGATTTAAAGAGATCTTTTATGAAAAGTATTTCCCACAATGCATGAGAGACAGGAAAATATCTGAATTTGAGCAGCTGAAGCAAGGTGCAATGTCAGTAGCAGAGTATGAAAGTAAATTCACTGAACTAGCTCGTTACGCTCCTCATATGGTTGATACCGAATATAAAAAGGCAAGGAAATTTGAGGGTGGTCTACAGGTTGAAGTGCTTGACCGAGTAAATGTGCTAAAATTGGAGAAATATGTTGATGTACTGGATAGGGCTCTGATGTCCGAGACAAATATTGCGGCTTTGAAAATGTCCAAATCAACGACAATGACTGACAGGGAGGGTAAGACATTTAAGAAACAGAAAGTGGAAGTGATTAGTGAATCAGTGGGCTCCGTAAATGATAAATCGAATCTAACCATTAATGATACTACAAAGGGAGGTGTGCCTACGTGTAAAGACTGTGGGAAACAGCATTGGGGTATTTGCCGCCGTGGATCTGGAGCCTGTTACAAATGTGGACAGAAAGGACATTTAGCCAGAACTTGTCCACAAGTTTACTCACGGAATGAGAGACCTATTGCTAGTGGAGTTAACTCAACAACGACACCGATGACGATTGCAACGTCTGCTTCCGACGGGAATGCTTTAAGGCAAGCAAGAGTTTATAGCTTAGTTCCCGAAAAGGCACCAAATACTGGAAAAGCGAAGACAGGTATGACTTTATTATTTAGTAAGATAGCATTATTACCTATGCGATGGAGATTATTGAACATGGAATATTTAACTGATGATGGAACGAATTTTCTTTATTATTACCTTTGCTATGGATTGTTATGTTATGATATCACCTTTGCATGAATGGAACATTTATGACGGGGGAAATTAAGAATGTGTAACTCAGATTTCTGATTGAACTTTTGTCAGAATAAGTTAAGTTTGGAGGACCAAACTTCTTAAGGTGGGGAGAATGTAACGACCCGGAATCGTAAATCGGAATTATCAGTAATTAATTATGCTTTAGCATGATTTAATTGGGAATTATCTGTTTGATTGGTAATAATATCTGTTGTAATGACAACTACGGGACTGAAATCGATGACTGAAATGGATTCAGAAAATGAAATTGAAAATGTCTATGTGATACCGGGAATTTTTAGAACTATCTGAAACGATAAATTGAAGACTGAAATTCGTCTGAATCGCTAAGCCTTGTTTGGCTCAAGTTTTGGCACAATTTGATTTATGTGATATGTATAGATAAGGATAAAGGTTTTGTTGACCTACTTTGACTCAAATACAAAGAAAGAAATATCTAGGGGAGAGAGAAGAGAGAACATTCGGGAGAGATAGAAAGCAAAGAGGAAAAAAAGGGAAAGGAGAGATTAAGCTCTACAACTCCATTAAAGCAACTAAGGTAAGAATCCCTCCCTAATTTCTTGAAATAAAGTTGAATCATCCATGGTTTCATGGCAAGTAAATAGAATGGAAGAGAAATTATGTGTAATTTGAGCCTATATGACATGAAATTATGATTATTGAGCACATTGAGGGAGACCTCCATGGATGTTGAAATATGAAGCTTGTAGGTGCATGTTTATGGTTTCTATGATATGATGCTTATTGAAGTTATTTGGAAGTTATGAAGCCTTATTTCAAGTGTTTTCAAGTATTTAGACCTTGATTTTCATGATTTTGGAGATTGCATGTTGGGTTGGAAGTTTGGAAGAAGAACCCAGAATTTTCACAGTCCGCTCGAGCGGGGATCTGGCCGCCGAAGGATTGCACGATCGAATCTCGCCTTCGTTCATAGTCCGCTCGAGCGGGGACCTATTTTTCAGAAATTTCAGGAAATGTTCCAATGAATGTTTTGGCATCCTCATCGCATCTTGGGCATGTTTAAACCTTAAAGAAGTTAAGATAATGAGATTATGATATGGTAACACCATTAAGAGAATGCATGAATTATGTGAATTGATGACGATATATGTTAAGGAATGTGTTATAATGTTGATGTTTGCAGGTCAAGAGGTGAAGACCGTGCAACCGGTTTCGGAAACCCTCTGTAAGTGACATTTCTGTAAAGATATGTTATTATGAAATTATGTTCTAAAAGTGCTATGATATGATACGTTTTGAAATGAGAATGTTTTCTGTGAACGAATGTTCTATTGCAAACCTAGTATGGCATCCATAGTCAGATGAGTCATGGGAGCGAGAACATGCAGGCCCATGCGTCATGAGTCATGGGGGACGGCATGGAAGGACAAGCCCATGACCAGTTTATGAGATCTCGGTATGTGTTTAATCGGTGTCCGGGACCGGTTACTCTAGTCGTTAGTCGACACGTGTTATGTTCTATGGAGTATGCCATTATGTATGTTCTTATCATGACGAATGACTGAAGTATGTTTATGACTGTTTTATTATGGTTTTATGAAATGTCGGACTTCGTTCACTAACCTCTTTACTGTTATGTTACTTGCTGAGCTTTAGCTCATTGTTTGTATTTATGTATTTATAGGTGAGCAATCTGGGAGCCAAGTCTAGGCGGAGTCTCGGATCGAGCCGCCGTTTTGAAAGCCTACCGTTTTGAGTGCTCGAGGTGAGCTAGGCCCGAAGGCCGTTTGAGATCTTTTCTTTTGTTTAGCATCTGTGGCATACATTTATGTTTTGTATATGATCATGTTATGTAAAGATAGTGGGTAATTAACTCATTTTTGGCATGTAATGTATGTTCATATAAATGCACGACTCTTGGACTATTAGGTTTCTTTCGCTCAACCCCGTTTATTTATGTTTTGTACAGTAAGGCCGGAGGTAATTTACGAATTACTGGCCGGTCACGTTGCCGGACTTTTCGGGGCAAGTTCGGGGCGTGACATAGCACCTCTCTTAAGTGCTCCGCCTTTTTGATTGAACCTCTGAGCTCGCATACACGCTCAGGTTCAAAGACTCCATGTATTACGTTGATGACGCCTTGAGGCGGGGCGTCGATCGGCATCCCATTGGGGTTATTGTGGTCCTGGGGGGTTGGCTGTACCCCTCCCTCTATGTATTTGTCAAGGTGGCCTGCTGCCACCAACTCTTCCAGATGCTGCCTTAGTGGTGCACAATTCTCAGTGCGGTGCCCTTTTTCTTTGTGGAAGGTGCACCTGGATCTGTCATCATAGTCCTTCTGGGTCTCGCCTAGCTTGGTTGGCCATTTGACGAAAGGCTCGTCTCGAATCTCACTAAGTATACGGTAGATCGGTTTCTTGAATACCGTGGTTATGGCGGTACAGACTCTTAACCATCTCTTGTCCTGGTCCTTGCCGTTGTCTCGCCTGCCCCGTCCGTTTCAGTTTTGGCGATCTACCGTATTGACCTTTGCTGAGGTCTTCTTCTCTGGTGTTGTGGTCGCGCCAGTTTTTGCTTTGGCACGAGCGCCATCCTCTTCCACCTCGATGTCGATGCACTCTCTCCATCGTGGCCTCCATGGTGGCGAGTCATGGTGATAGAGTCCTCACTGCTCCGATTGAGAGGCCTCTTTTATATTGCACAATGGCGAGATTGGTTGGGCAGTCTCCAATCTGATTGAATGTTTCCCAGTAACGACTGTTGTACGACCTCAGAGTCTCCTTGTCACCTATATCGATGGAGAGTAATTGGTCGATCTCCACTGGGGTTTTAGTGTTTGTTTTGAATCGCGTCACAAACGCCTCCGCCAGTTGTGCCTAGGAGGCTATGCTGCCCTCTGGAAGCTTTTCAAACTAAGTCAAGCCTAGGTCGCCAAGGCTTGAAGGGAATAGGATGCACATCAAGGCCTCGTTCCGCCGGTATACAGCCATAACCTGGCGAAAGTGGCTCAAGTGCGTGTAGGGGTCCGTCTTCCCCTTATATGTTGTGAATTTGGGCTGTAGGAGGCCGGACGGAAGGGGCGCGTTCTCTATTGCTGGGACGAATGGTGAGGTCTGCAGCCTCGCCAATGCCTTGTCTGTTGGTTCGTATGCCGAGCGCGGTATGGGCATTCCAACCTCGACGCTTCCATGCGTCCGAGGAGCCAACCGTTGTAAGGCAGAAACCCTGTGTGGATCGCGCGCCCTGGCGTCCTCCTTCCATCGTGCCTTCTCTTCGAGCACGGATCGTAGGTCGGATGATCTGGGCAACTCCGTCTGTCTAGACCTTGTCTGGTGTGTATGTGAGGGCCAATATGTGCTTCCCTCAGTGTATGACCTCTCAGTTCTCGTCCTCTCAGACCTGGAGTGACGAGTCCTGGAAGATCGGGATTGCGTATCGCCTGTCTTGAGGCTTCTGTTCTCTGCTTGAGAGGGTGTAGAATTCCTACTACGACCCTCTGAGTGGCGAGGGGGCGCCTTGTTATTGCGCCCCTCTCCTGTCGCCACTTCTTTTCCTTTTACCTGGCGCTTTAGAGACTCCATGTCCGCCGCCATCTTACGAATCAATTCGTCTTGTTGTCTGACGCGATCCTATAAAGCTTGTGGATCAATCCTGCGCCTTTGTCTTTCTGGGCTTTGCGAACGAGAGGGGTGAGGGCTGTTATTCCGCCTTCGTCCCCTCATATCCCTCATGGAATTCTGCCTTTGTGGCTCCAGGTTTGCCATGGGAGCGACCAAGGGTAGGCCTTCGCTTTGCACCCCATCCTGGGTTTGCCCATCAATGGCGGTCAGTAACTCTTTATTGTTCGCCATTGGTGTTTGAGAGAAAAAGCTTGATCAAGAGGTCGTTCTTGTCTGAATTCCCACAAACGGCGCCAATTGCACGGGAAAGAAATATGCCTTCTCGTATAATCCTGTTGATCAAGTCTACGTTCCTCTGTACGTCGTCGTTCTACAACCTGAAAACACAAACGTGAGCTAGCCGGGTGGGTCTTGAAACCTCTCCGATGCCTAAGTCAGAAAGATTATCAAATAGGCAAAAGCTCTGTGTATTCAGAAAGCCAAAATTGCATTACCTTTCCAAAGGTGATATTGGTGAGCTTATATAGGTTCCGTGCGGCACAATCCTAGTAGGACTCTTACTCCTCCATGTAGAATCCTGCTAGGAATCATACTCCTGGAAGATAATGCTTATCCTCCAACACCCCCCTCACTGCTTAAACCAAGTGAGATGGTCCTTCTATGGCCGAACTCCAATAAGACCGAAGTAGCTGTTAGTTCGGTCCTTACCATCCTCTCCCTTACCTCGGCTTTCCCATGCTAAGACCGAACAAACCACTGAAGACCGAACAACTGTTACTTCGGCTCTGCTTTCCTTTCTCCTACCTTGGCCTCGCATGCAAAGGCCGAGCTATCCACAGAAGAATTAAGTCGAACTACCATTTACTCAGGTCCTAAAGCAAGCCCAACATTCCTCAATTCAGAACAACATGACTGAGCTAACCTACGACCGAACTAAACTCAAGTACTTACTCCGGTGGAAATCCTTTACTTCGGACCGGACTAACACTTGTACGGGCCCATCTTCTCAGCCTCTTCAATATGGACCATAGACCGGCCCACTATCCTAGTTCGGCCCAATTTAATCATAAATTACCCTCTCACTATCATTATTGACATACAAATATAATTAATTTCAATGAAGATATGAAATTTATTGGATTGTTAGTTACATTTCACATGTGAGGTTTATTCTCCATGTGTTTCTTTTCATTCATAACTAAAATGATCACTATATAAATTATAATCAAGCAACACATCTTGAATTAAAAAAAATTAAAATAAGTCATAACTAATATCAAAATGAGTCATAACTAACTATAACTTAATATATAGTCAGAATCACAATAACAACCACAAGAAGTTATAACTAAATTATATCTAACACTATAATGTATTATAACTAAAGACCACGAAGATCATAATTGTGACATATGATAGATACTTTTTTTACGGTATGTTTTATAGAATTTCTCTACTAAAATATATCATTTCTATCTCAACTTATCTTCTTTTTTTTTTTAATTTTCCAATACATCTATAAAATAGTTACTCCCCAATATTGGTATAAAGTTTAATCTCAAATCCTTTAATTTAAAATTCATATTTATCTAAATGAACTCTTAATATTTAAGTTTAAAGTTGATAAGATGTACCATCAAGTTTAAATTTATTTTGAAAATATGCACTTAATTGTAATTTCACGTAAAATGTTTGGAACACAAGATAAATATAAAAATGAGTCTTCTGATATCATTTGCTTTTTGTTTTCAAACTCTATTTCGCACTGCCTATTTATGTCCTACATTTTTAAAACAAAAACAAAAACAGAAACAAAAAACCAAAACAATGTTGCCAGAAGACTCTGTATCCACAATTCTCTCCAACACTTCACCTCTGGATGCATGTAGGTTTTCGTTGGTATCGTCTTCGTTTCGTTCTGCAGCAAATTCTGACATTGTTTGGAAGAGGTTCTTGCCCTCTGATTATGAAGACATTGTTTCAAGATCAGTAACTCCTTTGAAATTCTCTTCAAAAAAAGAGCTATTTGTTTGTCTTTGTGATCCCATTCTCATAGATGGTGGAAATAAGGTAGGCTTCATTTCCTTTTAGACTTCTCATCACTTTTGATATGAGGGGCTTACGTCATTCACATGTATTCATGTGTGCTAACTTGATATGTATTGTTAATTTATTTTTAACAATAGTTTTTGGTCCACAATGGGTAGTAAAAGTTTGTTTTCGTTCTGTGTTTGCTACCATACAAATTGTTTGCTACCATGCAGAGCTTTGCATCGGAAAAATCAACTGGGTTAAAATCATACATACTCTCTGCAAGAGAACTTTCCATTACATGGGGCAATCAACCGATGTATTGGAGCTGGAAGTTCATGTCTGGATCAAGGTTGGTAGTATTCGTATTCTCTTTCCATTTTAGGCCTCGTTTGGGAACATGCTAATTTAGTAATTTTTTGACTATTTGGCTAAAATATGAGCTAAAAAAAACTAGTATGTTTGGGATGACTTTTTGACTTTTTACAAAAAGATGTGCAAAAAGTAGAGGGAAAAGAGAATCTTTGACTTTTTGGTATGGATTGTTGGCTTTTTAGCTAATTTAATAACTTTTTGACTTTTTGGCTTTTTGGCTAAAAATGAGGGTTCCCAAGCGAGGCCTTACTTTCTAAACAATTGTGTATCTTGCATCAATGGTTTTAAATTGCATCATTGGTAGAAAAATTGGAAATGATATGGGAAGTATGAAGTGATAGGTGTCAAGAATCAAGTTTCACAGTTGTGAATTTTTTAAAATCGTGAGTTAGTAAAAAGTGTTTTAAAGAGGTTAAACTGGTCGTATCAATTGTAAATCGATTATGTACTGATGCATATATCAATAATCTACTGATACATGTGATTTTCATTGCAATCCATACACTTTTGTATTGGTATCAAAAGGGCAAAAACTAGATATAAGTAAATATTTAAAACCATAAATGCATATGATTGATTAACAAATAAAAAATAAAAATCTTTAGAGCTATATATTTCTCTAAAAAAATCATATTTTCTTCCAATCTTGTCCACAGGTTTTCAGAGGTGGCTGAGCTCAAGACAATTTGGTGGTTAGAAATACATGGGAAAATTAGAACACAAACACTATCACCAAACACAACATATGGAGCTTATCTCATCATGAAAATCTCTCACCGTGCTTACGGGCTTGATTCAATGCCATCAGAGGTATCAATTAGCGTAGGAGATCGTGTATATACCAACACCCCCTATCTAAGCTGTCGGGACAGCATGAAACAGCAGATGAAAGGGGAAGTGCAGTCCCATGTGAGAGAAAGGAGGGGTGGAGGGAGATTGAGCTTGGAGAGACCTCCAGTGGTGAAAAGGATGAAGAAGTGAAGATGAGTTTGATGGAGGTTAAAGGGTATCAATTGAAGGCAGGGCTTATCATTGAAGGCATTGAAGTCAAGCCCAAGTAATTAATAAAACATGTGTTTTTCATCTTTAGGGATGAGTATGTTTTAGGCCCTGTTAATTGACAAAAGAAACTAGAAATTGAGAAAATTGGAAGGAAAAAAATTAAAAAAATGAATGTGACGCTTTGAAATTAAAGAAGGTTATTATTTCTTTATGTGGTTTTTAAATTTTAGGATGCCTGATTTGTTTTTCTAGTGGTTCGATCGTGGCCCTGGATTAGGCTACTAAGGCCTATGCCTAGGGTTCCCAAATTTTGGCTCAAAATAAGACTTCAAATTTCTTAGTTTTATATTAGATTAAAAATTCAAAATCCAATCGTTTTTTATTGTTTGAGACCCAGTCTAAAAGCCCTCTAAAAAAATATGTTGGGTCAAATTAAAAATAAATATATATATATATAATCATTGTCAGGCCCAATTAAAAACTTACATAATTAGTCCAAACAAATATATATGATATAATGAGTCCAAATATAGTTTAATGTCAATAATTTAATAGAATAAATAACTTTTTCTTAATTTTTTTGCCATCTCTCTTTATCATATTTTAATTAAATAATTTTACCTTAATTTATTTTCCTTAATTTTGTTTGCCCTAATTCTCTTTATCATTAATTTAATTGAATAATTTTGTCTTAGTTTTTTTCCTGAATTTTTTTTTCCAATAATTTGTGTTTTGTTATCAAATAATTAGTGGATTGTGCAGATTATGATTGTATTATCAAATATCATATTACAATAACATAATCATTTTGTTATTAGATATCAATGAATTATGTTATTTGTGTTGATTATTACTAAACCATAAAACAACAAGACCCTATTTTATTTTATTTTTGAGTCTTTGTAATGATATTTTTGTATATTAATATATGAAAATAAATTTTAATGATTATATATATAAGGAAACTTTTTGTAACTACTAAATAATAATAAAAAAATTATTAGTAACTTTTTATTTTATCCGTAGTTTTTTTTTATAAAAAAATATATGTTGGAGGGTTCCACTTTCAAAACCTGCCTAAAACCCCAAAATTCTCACGACCGGCCTGAGTTCGATCATATATTACTTGTACAGCTAAGTAGAGATTGAACAAGAATAAAATTGGCAATATTGATTGACTCTTTCATTGATCTTCTATTTTTGTTTTTAAATCTTTCTGGAATATTGAACTTGGTACAAACCTCATAGGTTGGTTCTTCTATTTTTGCTTTTAATCTTTTAGAATATAGAACTTGAGTCGCAACAAACGAAAGTTATTAGCTGTTATCGGACTAATTTTAACTATAAGAGAAAAATCACATTCGTGGGTATTTGAAAAAGGGCAGCTTGCCTTTAGTCTTTAATCGGACTAGACGGTATTGTTCGGCCCGTAGAAGTCTACTACAAGTCTCGTTTTAATAATTCAAACTGTTCAATGTGAAAAACTCGTCGAGTACTATATGTTTGTAAAAAATTACGTTGATCGGATATCGATAGTTATTTCATCTTATCGGTTTTTTGTCAACCGTTAATTTATTCATCGTCCATTTTTTTTATACAAAACTGATTTGATCACATAACTATTGATATCCGATCAACATGATTTTTACGACATATAGTACTCACGAGTTCTACACATTCAACAGTTTGGATTATCAAAACGGAACCCGTAGTGAGCCCCTATCGGCGAACAGCACCATCCAAATTCGATGAAAGACCGGAGGCAAAACGCTCCTTTGAAAAAGTAATTATAAATCATTGAGAAATTTTATAAATATTAAGAATTAAATTTATAAATTTTTTCATGAATTTGTATTTTTTTTTTCCCTCTGTTTTTCACTCAGATGTAATTACCTCAAAACTATAAATAGGTTTATTAGAGAGAGAAAAAAAAAATAAAGTCAAAAATCAAAAAAATTGAACTTCTCTCTTTATTTATTTATTTTATCGTTAATGAACTTATTTTGAATTTTTTCAAGTGTTTGTTTACTTTTAAGATCATTATAACAAGGATGGACAGGAGGGGTTGATCGCCTCCACCTTATGATATCAAAAACACTCATTATTATAGTAGTATTATTAGTAGGTGATCCGTATAATACACAAGAATTTATTTTTAAGATAGAAAATTAATTTTGAGTCTTTATACTGTATGTGTATAAAATTGTAACAATTAAAAGTTAAATACAAATAAATTTTTTAATAGTTGACGAAAATTTTAATTACTATTTGTGATTCTATGTAAAAAGCTCATAAAAATAATTTATTTCAAAGTAATTAAAAATAAAAAAAAGTGTATTCTCAATCCGAAATTAGATCTTCATTCTTGTTAATTAAATTTACCAAAAATCATAACTTCTACTTGTATCAAAATATTTTTTTCTAAAAAAATAAAAACAACGAAAATTTCTATAATATACAAATTATGATTTTGTTATAACTCAGGTATATTATATTATATTATAATACGTGTTATAAAATAATACTATTAATTTTAATTTAAAATAAAATTATTTATTTTAATAATCTTAACTTTATCGTTCTATAAAAGTGTTACTTGAATATATATATATATATAATAAATCAACAATGCTACCACGCTCAAAATTAGCCTCTCAGAATCCCCCTAAACGATTTAAACAACGCTATTTCGTGCTTTAATTTTTTTTTTTTGGTTTCAATCAGAAAATCAGAAGAGACGAAGAAGAAGAAAGAAAGCAGAGAAGAAGAAAGAAGAAGAGGAAGAAGGGAAGAAGAAGAAAGAGGGAAGAAGGAGGAGGAGGAAGAAGAAGGGACTGGAGCTGCGACGATCCATCTCCGAGCTGCGACGATTCGCGACGATCCATCTCCGAGCTGCGACGATGGCGGAGCTGCGACGATCGGACGGTCGGCCGGAATGCAAGGGGGCCTCTGTGTGTGTGTGTGTGTCTCCCTCTCTCCTCTCCGCTCTCTCTCTCCCTCTTCCCCGTCTGTGTTGAGCTCGAAAAGCTTCAAAAATGGAAGAAAAAAAAGAAAAGAAAAAAAAGCCTAATGCCCAAAACGACGTCGTTTTGGGCATTAGGGGGATTAGGGGAGGTAAATTTTCGAGCTGCCAATCTTTATTTTATAATAAATTTAGTTAAATTATTTATTTATTTTGATAATTTTAATTCTATTGTGCTATAAAAGTATAAGGGTAAATTATGCAAGTAGTCTCTGTACTTTACATGATGTGTCAATTTGGTAATTGTAGTTTCAATTTGCTCGATTTTGTCCCTTAATTTAATGGATTGTGTCATTTTAGTCCAATAAATACTGGTTATTAAATTAATTTAATGAAATGTCAAATAATGTGTCAATTTGGTTCTTGTACTTTACACGATGTGTCAATCGTCCTCGTAGTTTCAATTTTCTCGATTTTGACAGGACTAAATTGACACATTGTTTGATTTTTTCGTTAAATTAACTTAACAATCGTTATTTATTGTACTAAAATAACACAATCCGTTAAATTAAGGGGCAAAATCGAACAAATTGAAATTACAGAAACCAAATTGATACATAGTGTAAAGTACAATGACTATTTGCATAATTTTTCCAAAGTATAATTATCATATAATGATTATATATGATATATATATATTAAATTATAAGATAGTAAAATAAATACTCATTTTGATTAGGGAAAATTAGTATAACATCTATTTCCAACTTTGAATAGTGGGAGAAGTCATATTTTCTTTTGTAGCCTAAGGTCCCTCACTGTTTATGACCTACACCCATATATCTCTTTCATCCACCTCTCTCTCTCTCTCTCTCTCTCTCTCTCTCTCAATCCACGCAGACCATCATTTCTCTCTCTTTCTATCCCCTTCCTCTTCTTCTTTTCCTTCTCTCACATCTCTTCAAATCTAAACCCTAACCCTAACCCATCATCAAAGTTGCCACCACTAACCGCTACCAACTATAGCTTTTTTGTCGAGCTCCTTTCCACCAACATCCTTGGTTATAGCATCAACGCCGCCTCCGGCGACTTCGTCATCCATCTTGTCGTCCATGGTCCACATATCTTTTCTACCGAAACTGTAAGATATACTGTTTCTTTGATTCATTCTACACATTGATCAATCCATAAATCTCTCTCCATACATACACATTGTAGTCTTTCTTCAGTATCTTTGCTTTTGTTCCTTGACTTGTAACTCGAGAACTGACTGTTAGGCACCGGAAGTGGTGTTCGACCACGAAGTCGGTCTCTCGGACCATAGTGTCCCGTAAAAGGGAGTAAATAAGATGCATGCCAAAAATCGGAGCAAACGGAGGTGCGTAAACAGGCCCGGACCGAGACACACGGCCAACGGTTCAAAACCTAAACCGACTCCAACGGGCAAAATGGCCTACGACCACGAAACGTAGCCTACGGCCACTGAGAGATGATCTACGAGACCTCTCCCTCTCTTCTGGAAGAGAAACAGAGAAAACCGAGCCTGGTTCGCAAACCGAGGCAAAGCATGAAAGAGTCCGGAAGTCCAGAGGCAAGGCTCGCAGCCAAGACTCTGAAACTTCCACACAAGCACAATATGCAATATCACCGAGCACTCAATCGGTGATGTCTGAGTCCTAAGGTCGGTCAAAAATGGGGTGTCTACAGTTACCCCTCTTTGACAAAACTCGAAAGTCATAAGTGACGGGAGTGAATGTCAAAGCCCAGAGATGACCCATTTTTGACAAGGCCGAAAACTTAGACAAACAGGCGAGATAAACAAGGATGTGTCCACAGGCATGCCCGCAGGCAGGGGGCAAAATGCAAAACGGTATGCACAAGGCCAGATGTGACTTGATGATCATGCAAATGCAACAAGCTGTAACAAAGCATAACAATGCAACAGTTTTAAGCAAATAGAAACCAAGCTACATTACAATGTAGAAAAGATGTAAGAGAATTATTGTAATTCTCATTTGTGAATACTGAGATGCATGTGTGATAGATACACTATTTGAACAAAGTGTGATTCATATACAAAGGGTGAAGTGAGCGAAGTGTGATGGATACACAAAAGGCAAACACAAAGTGTGATAGATGCACTAAGTGAATAGGTGTGATGGATACACTAAAGATGAACACAAAGTGTGATAGATACACTATATGAACAGAGTATGATAGATATACTAAAGGTGAACACAAAGTGTGATAAATGCACTTAGTGAACAAAGTATGATTGATATACTAAAGGCGAACACAAAGTGTGATAGATACACCAAGTGAACAGAGTGTGATTGATACACTAAAAGCGAACACAAAGTGTGATAGATGCACTTAGTGAACAGAGTATGATAGATATACTAAAGGCGAACACAAAGTATGATAGATGCACTTAGTGAACAAAGTATGATTGATATACTAAGGGTGAACACAAAGTGTCATAGATGCACTATGTGAACAGAGTATGATAGATATACTAAAGGTGAACACAAAGTGTGATAGATGCACTTAGTGAACAAAGTATGATTGATATACTAAGGGCGAACACAAAGTGTGATAGATGCACTATGTGAACAGAGTATGATAGATATACTGAAGGTGAACACAAAGTGTGATAGATGCACTTAGTGAACAAAGTATGATTGATATACTAAGGGTGAACACAAAGTGTGATAGATGCACTATGTGAACAGAGTATGATAGATATACTAAAGGAGCACAAAGTGTGATAGATGCACTTAGTGAACAAAGTATGATTGATATACTAAGGGTGAACATAAAGTGTGATAGATGCACTATGAACAGAGTATGATAGATATACTAAAGGTGAACACAAAGTGTGATAAATGCACTATGTGAACAGAGTATGATGGATATACTAAATCAATGAAGTGTGATTGATACACTGAAAGTGTGATACAGAAAACAAGAATGTGTGTGATAGATACACAATAGTGAATATGTTCGTGATAGATACACAAAATGAGAATGTATGTAATAGATACACAAAATGAATGAAGTGTGATTGATACACTAAGTGAAGAGAGTGGACCGATACACTAAGGCAAATGAAGTGTGTTAGATACACTGAGTGAAGCAAATGAAGTGTGATTGATATACTAAGTGAATGACCTTAAATGGAACTTCTTTAAATGAACCGTACATACAATATCGTGCATGACTGAAAAAGAAACTTGATAGGTATGATGCATGACAATGCATGATGCTTAAGGAAAGCAATAAATGGACAAAGCGGTGCTTCAAAAAGCACCTCATGAGGTGAGTGGCGGTAAACCACTCTACTCTAACGGGGATCTCCCCTCGTGCTCTTCGAACACTCTACCTTTAACTCACAAAGATAAAGGTTCAAATGCTAACAAGTAACAACATCTCAGATGTAGAGCCACAGTGCCGCTTGTCTTCCTGATCATATTCACAACTTTCCCTATTCTCCAATGGGGTGACAGACTAGGTTGGTTCAATATCTAGATTTGAGGTGCATACACGCTATCTCAACCTATGGGGCTTCCATACAGATTTCAAGCCGGGGACACACCCGTGGGTATTTAAACCAGACTTTAGTCCCGAAAATCCCGAACCTTTACGTTCTAGGCATCAGCCATTCGAACTCTAGTTTCCACCGTCGCAGTTGGTCTCCTAGGAACTCATTACAAACACGGCCGAAATGCCTCTCGAAAGGAATGGTACTCGGAGAGCACTTCTGATCGCCATTCTGGCTTGAAGCAGACTTGATCTTGAGCTTGAAGTAAAGGCACACTCATACTTCGGAGTATTGACAAGGCCTATCGAGGTGCATACGGAATGCAATTTCGGAGCTTACTGAAGTTGAAACAAACTCAGATACCCGACATTTTCCTCTTTTGCTTTTTGCTGGCAACGGAACCATTATAGCTTCAGATAGGTCCTGGTTCCACTGTTCTCACATGACTTGGGTTGAACCCTGCGGTTTTATGAAAGAACGAACTCTGTTTTGCACAAATGTGGAGAACAGCACGGCACTCGGAACACAAAACGATTTTATTTTTGAAATTGAGAAATGAGTTTTCGACCAGGTATTGAGCCTACGACTGAACACAGCAAAATGACTCAACAAGGAAATAAAAGGCACACAACCTAGACACATCGAGTAACACTCGAAACGACTCAAAACAAGAATCGAGATAAAACAAAAAGACACGACACTCAGACATGCACAGGGAGCCTGTTTCACCGGGTAGTGTTTCCCACCCTTTCTCATTTGTGATTCTCACATCATTCTGGCATTCAATCTCTTGTTTTCTGAAAAAGCCCTTTTCTCACTTTTTTCTCATCGCACATCTCTCTATTCTTCAATCTCTCATTTTTCAATCCCTCCCCTGGGTGGTTGATGGATAAACAGGAAGTTGCGGGCTCTTGCCCCTAGTATGCTGCTAGATTCTCTTTCTTCCGTTCACAGCTAGTGAATTCCTTCCATAGAAGGGTTGTGCTACAATTGGATGTGTAGCAAATCTGCAGCTGACATCGGTTGATGATGCTTTGCTGGGGAGTTTGGACATGATAAGATCTGTCCAGATGATGGAGTGGAATATCTTGCCCTATTCGCACTTGGCTTGATACCTCGTTGTTCGGAGGGTGAGAGAGCTTTCACCCTTTTGTTAACTTCGCTATGCCCTTCTCGCGTGTATGGTGCCGCTTCGCAACTATGTTGACAATGGGGAAGAGACGAACACCGACTCAACTGCATCCTAGTTCATCATTTCGACCATTTTTGTTTTTGGCTTTCTACTAAAATAATTTTGACCAAGATGAGTGTATGATTAACATCCTTGTTCAATTCTCTGGCTTAAAATCATGCAAGTCGCTATGAAAATTAAAATTCTTCTTTGGGTCCAAGAAGATGGTCCAGTTTTGGAAAATGAAATAATTTTTGAGAAAATTAGCCAACTTCAGTAAAAATTCTCAGAAACTATTTTTGCAAACGGCCACTTGCTCAACGAGCATGAAACCTACTCTTGAGATGCACAACCTCGAATCCAAAGGAAAACTGCCATGTGCTTGAAGAGAGCTGCATGGCAACGGAAAGTTGCCCCTTGTTTGAATGGCACCGCAGTGCATTGTAGACAGTCCATAGAGTGATGAACGCAACCAAACCTTCGGATATAGTGAAGACAAAGACCAGAACCATTACATGGACATAATCAATTTGGAAGTGTTTATGGCTGGACTTCAGAATGAAGTTGCCTACGAATCCCAAAGATGGGAATCAAGCCTTACGTAGTTCGGGGTTAAGGTATACTCAGTATTAACCTCTCCTTTTAGGCTCTAAC